>JAHWFO010020224.1:176931-195291 GCA_023313115.1 Rhysida immarginata
CCGGTACCTAATAGTTCAAAAAAATTTTGTTGTTCGTCTATACAAGAAAGATAAAAAAAATAGACAATTATGTTTGTTGACGCAATGATAATTTTATTTTTTACTTTTCTTATTGGTGATTGTTATAGTGGAGTGTTTTCTTGAGACAATAATGACTTTTCTTTCAATGCTACTGACGCAGTTTTCCTTGTATAAAAGTCACGCCCTTGACAATGAAAAAAAATTTGCTTGTGGCCGACGATGTGCTTCGGCATATTCGGAATGAAAAAAAAGGACTAGAGGAAATGAATAAAAAAAATAAAATGAATGTGAATGAAGAGACGACGATGAATGAAACCCGACATGACAGTCCGTTGCAAATGTGCTGTTAAGAGTTCATTAACTGTTAGGACCAAAGCAACCTTTTGATGGGAATTAAGAATTGTAAACCAAGTAATTTAGCCCAAACGTAGAAAAGACTCTGTTGTAGGAATTGAGTGAAGGGGAAAAGCCTTAACCCTCTTCACATTCTAGACAAATGTCGAATAAGTCGAAATTGCTTACCTTACTCTTAGAATCCACGAATGAAAGACTTTGCCATTGATTTTTATTGCGTGAAAATCCACCGGATAAACGACGACTGACGGAGCCTTCTTGATTGTATGAAGACCACTCCTGCATCGAATCGACGAAGAATCAACAGTGCCCTGCCAAGTTGAGGCGACACCAACCGTGTTCCCAGCGAAGACTATCGAAACCAGTTACGAAGTCCGAAACGACCAGTGATGATGATTTGCGAGATGCCCCAAATCCTTATCATGTGAATGACAGACGTGAAGGAGATCCCCCCTCCCGCATGCTGGCCCCATTTACCGTAACTAATTTACCAACACTGCAAATCGCTTAGTAAAAGGTGAAGTGTAAAAGACAATACAAACGATTTAGTTCCTTGAAAGTGTTAAAAAGGGAACACTTGAGCATTTGAGAAAATCCATGATTGAGACTCGTTTAAGTTTTATTTCCTGGAATTAGTCAAATCGTTACTTCGACATTCAGTTAATAGTAAAATATAATGAAAGAAAGCATAACTTGATAGCTCGGAAATTAACTGAAATTTTAGACCCAGTTCTTATGTCTATTTCCAACTTGAAATTACCCGAACTAAACAGTGTGTTATAATGTTGCTAAAAGAGACAATATAATTGTGAACTTTCTTATTAGATAATTACATTTCGGAAATCGATTAGAACTTTTACAATATGACTTGTTACAATTAATTGATTTTCTTTAATTTGTATTCGCCCCAATAGGCTTGTTCCTAAACGTTAATAAACCAACCTCAGCACCAAACGAAGTTGTTTATAAGGTGGACGAATCCAACCTGGTTTGTGGATATTTGATTTGTTTTCTAATCCGACATCGTGCTCAGAAGAGCATTGAAGCATAGTAGAGAGTGATGTTTTGGTTATTGTGGGGGTTGCTGGGTGTCCTGGTCCAGTCTGCTACAATGTTTTAAAAAACTTTTTTTTATTAAATTTAATTATTAGAAAATGCATTGCATTTATCAATATTCTTCAGAAAGTAGTGCACGTTGGTTTTTTTGAACATAATTTCAAGTATAATCTGTGATAAATATTTACCAATTGTAATCTCTTTCCTGTGAATATCTTGTGAATAAATGCGCATGGACGGCTCTAGACATTTTTGCTGAATGGTTCAATAAACTTGTGCAAAACTGAAAAGTGAAATTCGCAAAATTTTGATGTTAGTCGACAGCTGCACACAATTCGTAGCGCACAATGCACCACAAATGCACCAAGCTGGTAAGCTAAAAAACTAATTTAGGCCGGAACGGTTAAACAGTAAAGCACAGTAAATAATACCAAAGGATTAACCCTGACTATAATTTCACTACTCCACCCCACTACCTCCAACCTTTTTTGTAGGCTAAAAGCACTTTAAATCTGATTTTCAGCTCATTTGCATTTTCAGCTCGTTTGTTTTATTTTTTTATTTTTATACAAATTTTTTAATTATTTTTTGTATGGTTTAGTAAATCTAAATTTTTAATGTGTTTCTGATGTGGAAAAAATATCATACAAATGAAAACATCCATTCAACTAAATGGGATCAAATAGCAATTACAACGGTTTTATTAAAGTAAATAAAATAAAAATGACAATAAGAAAATATAATTTATTTTATAAATAAAATTTTGCACAATTGCAAATGAAAAAACTAATAGTCTGCAAAACCGCACGGAGAAAGAATTCAAGATATTCTACTCCCCCTATTTCATCAAGTAACATATCAAAGGATTCATCATAGACTACAGATACATCAAAGCCCCCCATCCCATGTCTTTTTTGCATATATGAAAATGCAAAGTCAAAATCAACAATATTCTCTATCAAGCAAAATGTCAACTTCAAAACATGAAAGAACGCTTCAAAGTGATGCAAGACAAATTGTTGAAAGAGTGAGGCAGTTTTTCTTCAAAGAAAAAAGAAGCAGGAGGCCCCATTATTCCTGTTACCAACGTTCTCAAAAAAACAGAAGAAGCTACAGGTGCATCAGCAAAGAAGGAGTTGGGGGGTTGCTTCGAGCACAAAAATAGAAGAGGGGATTTTAGTCAGGGTTAATCCTTTGGTATTATTTACTGTGCTTTACACTCTAACCCTTCCAACCTAAATTAGTTTTTTGGCTTTCCGACTTGGAGACGGGGGTAGGAGAAGAGGATCAATACCCTTCCCTCTCTTATTTTAGAATAGTTACATCCTCACACTTCCCCTAAGAAATGGTCATCTTTTGTGCCCCCGACCAATCACCACATTCGCCCCAACAGGGACTGTGAAAAATTGAGAAATGATGGGGGGAAACAATAATGTGGTAGTAGAGTTGATGGAAGGCCCTGTTCTTTCAGTATCAGGATTTACACACTTAATTCCGACATATTCAGGTGAGGAATGTTCAATAGATCTCGAAGGTTTTTTCTGTCTTCTTGATAGCATGGCCACTTTGTCAGGTTGGAATTATGAAATTAAGACAAGTGTGATAAAGGTGAAGTTAAAAGGAACAGCTGCAAGTAAATTCAATGAATTGCAACTCCATAAGTTAAGTGATGGCAGAGACCATAAAGAAAGATTAGACAGGGTTATGGGGAAGAGGAAGGATAACTGGGATGCTATGAGAGAATTCTTTTTGGTGCAACAGGGAAAAAGGGAGAGTGTAGAAGGATTTGATGTAAGACTATTTGTGGGATAAGTTAATGCAATCTGAACCAAGTATAGAGCCCCAAAAAGCAACATTTGATTAAAGCGTTTCATGGAAAATTCGCTCCCTGCACATGTCAGGACAGTTTCTCAGAAGGAACCAGAAACCTTTGACAAAGCATTGGACGAAGCCATTAAGTCAGAGACTTTAGAAAATAAGTATAATATCAGGAATTGTAATATGGGTGAAATGAAAGAATCAAGGCATCAGATTAAAACCCTAGAGCGCTTGGTTATTCAGCAAGGTAAAAATATTGAGTTAAGAGAGAAAGTGACTGAGGAAAGGCAAGACCTATTTCAAAAATTAATGGAAAAAATAGATATGCTAGAACAAAATTAGAGGATAAGACAAAAAGAAGAAATGACATGCGAGTTTAAGAAAGCTGTTTCATCTGTGGGAAAAGAGGATATCATACCCGATATTGCAATAGCAGACGTTTAAACTAGAAAAATCCGTTCGTGTTGACCAGCATGCATTGGCACATCTTAAAAACAGTAAAGGGTTATATAAATTAGAGATTAGCGTTGAGGGTAGTAGTATATTGGCCCTGATTGACAGTAGTTCTATAATTTCTATCGTTGATAATGAAATAGCTGAGAGTATAAGGAATATGGTGAGATGGGAGAAAGATAATATGGATAAACGGAATCAATGGACACATAGCGGGTAGACAGGGCAATATGGGCCAATATTGACTCCACAGAGAGCATTTCTGGATAAACGAAGTTCATATGAATGGACTTAAGAGGGAGAGATTATGAAGCCATCTTAAGTACTGATTTGTTTAAAAACGTTATAATTGAATGCAATGGGGCAGAAGTTAACTCTAGGCATTAGCATGTTCTAACTAAGGAACAAAGGGATAAGTTGAATGACCTCATCCACAGATTTAATGATAATTTTGGAGAGGAAGTTAAGATTCTCAGCGGGGTAAAAGACGCGGTCATCGACTTTTAAAATTGTTAAAGAGAATCCGGTCTGTGTTCGTCAATATCCAATAGCTCATAAATACTTATCCTCATTTAAGAAAAGAATTGAGCAGTACAGGGAAGCAGGTATAATCGAACCTAGCAAGTCCAGGTGGAATTCACCTGTGTTTATAGTTTAGAAGAAAAACGGGGACATCGGTATGACTTTAGATCTATTAATCAAGGTCTGGATTTTACTATGCCCAAACCTCATGACATGTTTCAGACCCTTTATGGGCATAAATATTTCTCAGTCCTAGACTTAGGTTCTGTAAACTTCCAGATTCCCTTGGCGAGAATATTATGCCTTTTGACCCCCTGGGGTAAATTTCAACTCATTCGGGAAGAATTAGGCATCTGCCTTTCAGGGCTTCATGTCTGACCTCCTCAGTAAAAGCCTAGGAAGGGGAACTTATGTATTCCAGGATGACGTCCTGTTATATTCTGGGTCATTTGAACAAAATATGCTCCTGTTAGAATGGGTTTTTGGGATATATAAAGACAGGAATTTAGTTATAAAAATGTCAAAATGCTTGTCCTGCATCCCTGAAGTCAAATATCTAGGGCATATTATTTCCAAGGAAGGAATAAAACCTTTCATCAAGATCGGAATAAAACTGTAGATTTGTATAAGAAACAAACAAGCAAACAAAGAAACAAACAAACATCCTTCTACATATATATAGACTAGCAGAGGAGCTGGCGTTGCCCGGGATAATTAGACTTGTAGGTAAATAGAGCAATCTCAAAAAATTAAATTATAACTCCCAATCGGTTAAATAATAAATCAATTAATACAACTCAGAGCAAGGTGACTATCCATTCTACGAAAAATACGAAAAACAGGAATACTACGTGATATAACGGGATTTTAACTAAACTCTTCTTAACTTCATCAAAAGACACAAGAATTTCCCCGGGTTTGACCATCTTATTGTTAAGTTTTTTAACTTAACAATAAGATGGTCAAACCCGCGGAAATTCTGGTGTCTTTTGATGTGGTTTCACTCTTTCCTAGTATCCCCATCCCCGAGACTCTTGGATATTTAAAAGAGATTCTGGCCAAACATAACGTACCAAAGGTTAAAATTGATGAATATCTTAGTGTGTTGATAATAATATATTTTTATATAAAGAAAAAATTTACAAAATGAATAACGGGACTCCTATGGGGTCTTGTCTTAGCCCAATTCTTGTCAAAGTCCTTTGAAAGCATCCTCAAGAATTCGAGCCATTACTTCCCCGATGTTTGATACCGATACGTGGATGATGTATTTGACATCTTCCATACCAATGTTTGCAATATTGATAAGTTTGTAGAATATCTTAATAGTTTTTTCCCCACCATCCAATTCACCTACAAAAAAGAAGTTGACAGTAAATTAACCATTCTGGATATTTTAGTTTTAAGGAATAAGGGTTCTTTATCCTTCGATGTATACTGCAAACATTCTAATAAAGTGAATTTTATCCCGTCTGACTCCAGCCACCCATGGAGTCAGAAGATATCCACTTTTACTTCAATGCTAGATCGCACCTTAAACTCCCCTTGAGTAATACTGCTTTTAAGAAAGAAAGCTGTATGATTAAGAAAATTGCCACGGGGAATGGGTACGATCCTATTACTGTGACAAACCTTCTTAAGAAAAGAAAGTTTATTAAGTTCATCAGGGACATTATCACCCTTCAAAAAACCAAAAATAATCAAATGATGACTATCTCTGTACCTTATAACCGACAGCTTGTCAAAAGTCTCAATACAGTTTTCATAGCTCATAAAATTTCCCTTTGCTTCAGCAACCCGAATCAAGCAAGATTTTGATTAGGCACCCCCAAGGATAAAGTTCTCCCACTCCAAAAGTCAAGGATTTATGAAGTTACATGCCCTCAATGCCCGAAGATCTACCAAGGACAGACGTCTTGCAGCGTTTTAACCCATTTTAAAGAACATCTGCGCCACAGGAAATTCGGCAGAAGCAACCTCTCCACCATCGCCAAGCACTCACTGGACACAGGACACAGAATTTCCATTGAACATGTTAAACTTTTAAAGTCAATAAAAAAGAAACGATTCCTGGATGGCTCTGATAGTATGGCGATTCAGTCTACAAACAGCAATAAGTCACTTAATTCGGATAAAGGGCCAATCAGCAACTCTCAACTGATTCAGTGGTGGGTCAACCTAACCGACCATTGAATTTTTCAGTTAAGAGTACGTCTGTTTTTTTTTTATTATTTGCTGTATTTCTCTATAAATACCCGCTCTGTTTGTTACAATCAGTCAACAATAAAACTTTATCGTCCTGTTAGGAAAGGACTCCTCCGTATCCTGTGGATAACTTAATCAGGTTCATCTGGCTTCTTTCCTAATTCAGCGTGTTTCTTTTGGCTATAATACGGGATGAGCATGGCAGTGGAAGCATAGCTTCCGGACCGCTCGTTTTGTTTTTCTTCCCTGCGCTGTTCGATTGTCGATTGTCGATATTACAATCAGTATCTTCAGCTTTTCTCCTGGTTACTCCCTGTTTTACCGGCTAAATGATGAGCTTCGCCCTCGAAAAGCGCTTACAGGATAAGGTCATATTATTTCTTTTATATTTTTGCTGTGGGTTTGTTTGTTTGTTTGTTTGTTTGTTTCTTGTGCAAATCTACAGTTTTATTCTGATCTTGATGAAATTTTGCATACTTGACCATCAAATCATGAGAATGGTCACTGTCTACTTCAGATTTCGAGATTAATTATCAATAATTATTGATAAAAAATCAATATTCATGGTTATGGCAAGGCATATTAATAAGAAATATCTCATGACCAACAATGCAAGGCAAAGTTTGTAAAACAATATTATCAACAATGGTATCAACACGCAATTCACAAACACTCAGCATGGACCAACAATATATATCTCATGACCAACAATGTAAGGAAAAGTTTGTGCAACAACAGATATCAACAATGGTGTCAAAACGCAATGCACCAACGCTATGCAAAGATCAATAATATATATCTTATGACCAACAATGGAAGGCAAAGTTTGTGCAATATAGATAAGTTTCAATTTGTAACAATGCATAGAATTCCTGTTATTCAGGCTTTTCTTAGAAAAGAGACTTCTTAGTACTTAACAATTTCTTGAAAATCTTTAAAAATGATCAGTAACTGGAGATATTGGAGAGTTAGCAGACTATTGAGAAAGAGTGGAAAGACGACAGAGGATCAATCCTTTACCTCCGTGTCCGTATAGACCAAGAGCTTCTACGTCAAGAGAAAGAAAAACTTCAGTCTAAAGTATCTGGTCCTGGTATATCACATAGAATTCCTGTTTTTGGTATTTTTTGTAGAATGGGTAGTCCCTTTGCTCTGTGTTGTATTAATTGAGTTATTATTTAACCAATTGAGAGTTATAATTTAATGTTTTGAGATTGTTCTGTTTACCTACAAGTGTAATAATCCCGTGCAACACCGGGTACCTCTTCTAGTGTCTTTCTAAAGTTCGATTCTTTCTTCTGCTCATTTTCAACACAGCATCCCATGCCAATTCGGGAAAGCTAAAGAATGAACAGAGCCGAGTTGATAATACTGATTGCTAACTTTTTGAAAACTTTCAAATACATCAGCAAATAATAACATATCTGTTGTTAAATACAGATCGTAATAATCACCTATAGTTTTACGATTTTTTTTCGACCAAACATTTCTTGCATGAAAATAATCCTCCTTAGAAACAATTTCTTTAATATAGAGGAATGAAAATATTCTTGAGATGGTAAAGTTGTTTCTTTGAATTTTTCAAAGGAATCTATATAATCATAAGGTTGGATTCTTATTCGCTAAAGATTTCCATATTCTGGAAAACATGACTTTAAAATTGGAAATTCTTTTAAAGTTGATACTAAATATTCAAATGAAGATGGGAAAAAATGAAAACAATCTAAGAATAATGAATTTTTAATTTTGAGAGCGATAAATGTTTCACTCTGCTGTGAAATTTCATTGACATTTGTATCCTTAAAAAAGATAACACATGAACTAATAAGTGCGAATGATATGATTTAAAATTTTGACAAAAAATAGGCAAATATTTTTTAAGTTTATAATTTTAAATTACAAGATTTATGTCCAGCCTTGCGAAATCGTCCTATTAAATGTCAATGAACTTTACTTTTAGAGATAGTCCTAAAAACTTTTTCTCAAAGATATGAGATATGTAGCCGAATTTTGAATTGATAGTTCCACATCACGTGTCACGTTAAGTGGTTTTTTTTTATTATATATGTCAAAATTATCTTACAATCGTTTTCAAGATATGAAAACAACTTCACAACAAAACTTTCTACTGTAAAGAATTTCTTGTCAACAATTTGTTACCACTATTACCACGTAACAAAATCCGCAAGGAATGTGTTTCTGGTAGTGTAGAGTATATGAGTGGTTCGAATTGCCTAAACTCAACTGGATTTTTACAAACTGCAGTCAAACTCAGCAAACACAACAATCTGGTACAAAAAATAATTGTTTTTCTTAATGTTCGAAGTGTAAGTAACCAGTCTTGGGCATCTCCGACACCTGAGGTTTATGTTCGTAACAATATATTTTATGCATTTCTAATTTTGATTTAAATAAAAAAGAAATCAAACAAAAAAAGGACATACGTTTTTATGTTCTTTTGTTCTACAAAACGCATTGAAATTCCTAATTAGATAATAATGATTTTCATTCAAAAGCAATAGCTTAACCTCTTTATTACTTGTGAATAAGCTAACATATACACTCACTCACCAAAAGTCATGGCACACCCCTTCAATCAGGTTCCCTGTCCATAATGAGACAGATAACGCTGCTTCCATTCTCGGACTGCAGGTGCACAGGACCTCTTCATATCACACAATCACTGTAAACAAAGCTAGCTGCAGAAATGGCTGCATGCCGAGACGGGCTGATGCGGACAGGCTACCCAAGCCTTAGTGATGTCAGAGGTGTTCGTCGGGTCACCCAGCTTGCAATTGCTGACCGAAGGGCGACAGCAAGCCAAATCGCTATGCGGTACAACCAGGGACGTCCCACAACTCTGTTTGTGATGACAATTCGGCGAACCTTGGCAGGCTTGGCAGGCTTTGGAAGCTGTAGGCTTTGGAAGCAGGAGGCCACAAAAGGTGCCACTCTTGACAGCTGCGCAGCATCTGCAAAGCCTAGCCTGGGCCAACCAACCTCAACATTGGACCGCGACGGGTTGCCTGGTCTGACGAGTCATGCTTCAGCTGTAGTGGGCCAATGGTCATGTCCATTTCAGGCCACATGAAGCCATGGAACCTGCTTGTCAGTTGGGGACCATTCAGGCAGATGGAGGCTCCATACTGTTCTGGGGTGTTTTCTCGTGTCATGCAATAGGTCCATAGGTGTATCTGATGTTCACTCTGTGTGCTACTTCCCACTTTGTTTTGCTTGGGGACCACCTAAAGTCCTTCATGAACTCTCTTTACTCAGCGGGTAATGGCATCTTCCAGCAAGATAATGCGCCTCCACACAAGGCCCTTTGTGACACGGCAGTAGCTGCAGGAACATGCAACTGAGTTCACTACAATGATTTGTCCTCTACATTCCCCAGATTGCAATCTTATTGAACATTTGTGGGACGTAATCAAACGATTTGTGAAGTCGTCACCAACATAACTAGTAAATGCAGCATCGTGATGGAGTGCAGTGGAGGCAGAATGGCTTGCAGTGCCAGAAGATATGTTCAAAAGACTGGTACACTCTCTTCCATGATGCGTCGCCACTATTACCTGGCCACAGGGGGCCCAACTCGTTATTAGGCAGGTGTGCCATGACTTTTCGTAAGTGAGTGTAAAGGGAAATACGATTTCTTATGTATCCATACAAGTGAATTCTAATGTTGTTACCTTTTTCAAATTTAGGAACGTCATTCATTGAAGTTCGAAATGGATATTGCTTAAATGTTTTTTATAATGTTGAACGCAATTCGGTGTTTCAAAAATCAATACAATATAATGAATATCAAAACCACTTAGAAAGAATATACAAAGCATCGATTATCGTGACTTTTGACATTGACTAATGCTCGTTTTCTTTTTAAACAATCATCTATTTCTACAAAAAATCTTTCTGTCAGCAGGTTAAATTTCCCAAAAGGTACATCTCATTTGTCAAAAGTCATACTAACTAGTCCGAAAAAGGTCTCGATATGGTCAGATATAGTTTTTAGACCATCCGTTATAGCATCGCATATTTCATTCTTACAAACGACTTTTTTGATTTTGTAAAAAAACTATTTGTTGATGTGTTTGGACTGTCCGTGTCAAGCTTCAGGTTTTGACCATTGAAACTGCGACGCAAAAAAAAAAATTTAAAAGTAATAGTAAGTAAATAGTGAGTGTCAATATGGCTTAATGCCTGGTAAAAGCATGGAAACTGCTTGCTACAAGCTGACTGAATTCATAGCTGCTGAGATGGCCGATAAATACACTATATGATCACAAATATCCGGACACATGTACGTTTGCGCTCTATCCACGATTTCATGGAAATCAATAGGACGTTGCACATCCCTTTGCCCGAGTCATAGCTTCCACCCTTCGGGGAAGACTTTCCACCAAATGTTGGTAGGTATTTTCCGGAATGTTCCTCCATTCCTCCCGAAGAGCGAGAATCAGTTCAGGTACAGAAGTTGGCCGATGTGACGTGGCCCGCAAGCGTCTTTCCAATTCATCCCATAGACTCTCTATAGGATTGAGGTCGGGACTTAGTGCCGGCCAACCCATTTCTTCGACCCCTGAGTCCGCAAACCACTGCTGTACACGCCTCGCTTTGTGGCACGGAGCATTGTCGTGTTGGTAGAGAAATGGCCCGTTTCCGAAAAATTGCCACATTGGAAGTGCACAGTTGTCCAAAACATTCAGATTACGGTCGGAGTTCATAATTCCTTGCACAGGAACGAGCTGGCCCAGGTTTTCCTCCTCCTCCGAACTTGACTGTGGGCTCTGTGCACTCAGGTAAGAAGCGTTCTCCAGGTATGTGCCAAACCCAAACTCGTCCATCGGATTGCCAGAGTGTGTAGCGAGATTCGTCTGTCCACATTACACGTTTCCATTGGTCCATTGTCCAGTTCCTGTGGGCTTTGCACCACTCCAGACGTCGCTTGGCGTTGACGCTGCTGATGTGGGGCTTGTGGGCAGCAGCACAGCCATGGAATCCCATCGTGTGCAGTTCCTGACGAATTGCCATGGTACTGGCATCATTTGCAGAGGCGTTTCGAAAATCTCTGGCAATTTTTTCCGCCGAGGACTTCCGGTTGCGGCGGGTGACACGACGAAGCACTCGACGGTCTCTGTCCATTAGTTTCTTGGGTCTACCGGTTCGTTGTTGAACTGTTGTTGATCCCCGGGTCTTCCATTTCATAATGACATCGCCTACTGTTGACTTGGGTATCTGAAGAAGGCTGGAAATGTCACGCACGGACTTGCCGCATAGGTGACATCCAACGATGATTCCACGTTGGAACTCACTGAGCTCTGCCGAACGACCCATTCTTGCCAATGTCCAAGCAGAGTTGTGTCTGAAGGTGTGGGAAGCTATTTAAATGATGTACAAGTCATTATCATGTGACATTGGGCCAATCGATGATTTGTGAGGGGTGTCCGGATATTTTTGATCATATAGTGTATATTGCTACGTTGTTCGTAGACTTTATGAAAGCTTTCGACTCGGTATAGGTTCAAGTGCTTTTATCTAATTTGAAAAAGCAATTTCACATCTACGGTCCTCCCTTAGCATGGGTAACTGATTTTCTGCGTGATAGGAAATATTTCATGACTTGTCTCAGTATATAATCTTAAACGACAATAAGAAATCGGGGAGTCCCACAGGGGTCGACGTTCTCACCCTTCATATTTATTCTTTTTATCAACGATCTCCCGGCTGTTTTTAAGGCAGCCAATGCCATAATGTATGCGGATGATGTAGCTCTACTGTATGTGAGCAGCGTCTCAAATCACCTTGTTTCTTCCATGAATTTAGCAAGCCCAGGAGTTATTTATTCCATGAATTTAGCAAGCCCAGTCATCAGAACAAGCTAGAAATTAATGTCTACCACACTGAGGCTATTCTTTTTTTCCAGTGTAATAAATGTAATGTTCCTAAGAATATATTTACATATTTCAACTCGCAAATTATTGATGTAACTGAGTCTTTTACCTATCTTGGACTAGTTTAACTTATCTTGGGACCGACAGATTGATGCCCTTCTGATAAAATTAAATAGAAGCATGGGTATGATCTTCAGATTGCGTTATCTACCACCGCAAAATCTTTAACTGTTATTCTATGCCTTGATACATTCTAATCTGTGTTATCTGTATTTTCTGGGGTTTTACCTGAACCTTTATTTTATCCAGATTATTTAATTTACAAAAAGTTTTCTCTGAACACTATTAGAGATGCCTCCAAGGTCGTCAGTTTCTAATAATTTTATTTTGATTGGTATACCTACGATTTATCAGATGTATAAAAAACAAATACAACTCAAGTAAATATTAATGATTATAAACTGGAGATGCTCTCCAAGCAAAAATATACAATCACTAGACATTTTCAATACATGTTTATTTTTGATGTCATTTTGCTCAAAAATGAACAGGAAAATGAGAACTGAAAAGAAGGCAACAGATTTCAGATATGTAGAACTAGTTTTTAAAAACATATCAACAAAATTCATCCATTCATATTGTTACAACAAAACATTAAACATAATTTTAGTCTTTCAAAAATATCCAATCACCCAGACTGCCGTTTCAAAAATTTCCAATCAATACTTAGTATTTACACCTTTATCAGAAGTTACTGCATGCAAACGATTTGGCATGCTGGAAATCAACTTCCCACATTCACCACCAGATGTTTTCGCACAGAGATTGGTCAGGGTAGCTTTTAATTCCTCTCAAGTCCGTGGTTTCTTCGGGAATCGAAATTCTATGGCATATTCTTCGTGGTTTCAGAATATGCCATAGGTTTTCGATTGGTGATAAATCGGGACTGTTTGGTGGCCACTTTTTTAGCAGTTCAACTTCATGAGCTTGAAAGCACGCCATAGTTATTCGAGCTCTGTGTGGTGCTGCTCCATCCTGTTGAAACATTGCTTGACCGTTATGATTTAATTCTGGCAACGAAGGCAACGAAACCATTGCTCCAATATATCCTGATACTTGTGAGCATTAACCGTTCCTTCAATGAATTTCAATTGGCCAACTCCTCTTGCACTCATACAATCCCATACCATCAGTGGGTCAGAGAATTTGAGACTTGTACTTAAGCATTCTGGCTTATATGTTTCATATTTCTTATGAAAAACACGTCACCACACACTGTAAACTCATCACTGAAGATGATACTTTTCCACGTTTCTGAAGATCATTGGAGATGTTCTTTAGCTCAATTCAGCATTTTTACCATTTGGAGACATGACAGTAGAGGTTTGACTTTTGCAGTATAAAATTCGTAACATTGTTACTTCAGATGTCGCCTTGTAGCAGCATTTGAGACATCTACTCCTGTTGTTTCACACAAGTCAATTGTGATTTCAGATGTGGTGACGTGTTGTTTGCCCTGTAATATTCTTGGGAGAAGTTTATCTTGCCTTTTTGATGTTTTCTTTGGTCAACCAATTTGCTTAGTTGCGGTTGACTTTCCTGTTTCTCTCCATTTTTTCATGATTTAAACAACTACACTTTTGCATATATTTAATTCAGTAGCTATTTTGCGAGCAAAATATTTCTGTAAGTGCTTGTCAACAATCAAATTGCGTATTTCCTTACTGGTTGTTTTACCTCGCCCCATTTTGTTGTAGCATGTGATTTGAGTCCCCAAAAAAATCACAGGGAAGCTGAAGAATTTTATTTGTATGGAAGTTGGCTGATTAAGCATACTACAACTTAAAAATGCAAATTAATTTGCAGTCAGCTAAAACTTTCCCTTTTTTTTTGAGCGGTGATTGGAAATTTTTGAAACAGCAGTGTGGGTGATTGGATATTTTTGAAGGACTAAAAGGTTTGGTTTGGTTTGGTTTGGTTTATTTGGTATTAACGTCCTTTTTAACTGCCATGGTCATTTCAGGACGGCGTTATAGGGGCCACAAATTTTGCCTCGCAAGGGATCTTTAACGTGCAGCCGGCAAACGACTACATGGGACCAACGGCTTTACTTCCCTTCCGAAGGAAGTGCGTGATCTCAGGATTTCCCCCTGAAAAATCCTCGTCGTCCTCGGCCGGGATCGAACCCGCGTACTCGGGCATCAGAGGCGATCACGCAACCTGCTGAGCCACCGAGGCCGATGAAGGACTAAAAGGATGTTTAATGCTCTGTTGTAGCAATATGAATGGAAGAATTTTGTTTATATTTTTTTAAAATGATTTCTACATATCCGAAATCTATTGCATTCTTTTCAGTTGATACTTTCCCGTTCATTTTTGAGCAAAATGACATCAAAAATTAAGATGTATTGAAATTGCCTAGTGATTGTATATTTTTGCAACTGAGTTGTATGTTCCTTTATATATAAATCCTTAAAGATTTGTTTGGTCATATCTATAACGATTACGATAACTTTGATCCAGGATAGACATAAGCTGATAGTGTCCACTTGCCAATGACAAAGTTTAAATACCGTAGCAGATGTGTTTCATTTGCCAGCCTTTAATATTGGGCAAGCTTGATTGTTAAAAAGATTTATTTTATTGGATACTCCCTCTTAATATTAGGTTAGTCACTGGTGACAGAGGGTTTAATTTTACTTGTTTACTGAATTAAAGTAAACATATTTGACTTATGACAGGTTTACTACGTGAATTTTTCTTACGATATTATATAAACGGTTTGTTTTACTGATTTTTTTGCTGAGTTTTATTATTGGGTATACTGGTCTTGCCATATAATTTTGTATGTGTATAACTTTTTTATTGTATAGCTATCTTTTTAACAGGTTTGTGCTTATTGTAAGATTAAGTTCTGCATATACCTCTGTCTTGCCATGTACTTAATTTAGTCGTACAGTTTCATTAGATTTATAGAATTCATTTCTTGTCCTTTTATTTTTGTTTTGTTTTTTTTGTTTCTGTTTTAACTAATAATTATATCTAACATCTAATTGCCGGGAATTTCTAGTCCGATTTAATGATTTGTAATTTCTTGGTTTGTTTAATTTGTGCCCCTGGGTACCTACTTGTCGGTCAAGGACCATACCCAAGGGGCACTTCTTCTCTATTTTGTCTTATATAAATAATATACAAATGATAATGTAATAATAATATTCAAAAATCTTATAAAACATTTTCTTAAATCCAATTTAAACAAATTCAAATTCTCAGCAAATTCACGATGTTCGCGTAATGCGCGTGCAGATTTAAATTTAGAATGAGAAACAAAGCAAAAGAAACTTTTCCCTTTAGGATGATGATCTCCACTATGTATCCTTATCTCCTCTGTTGTATATGTTTCTTTGCAGTGTTGACAGTATTGTTTTGAATGTTTCATCCAAACATATCATGTCAGGCTTCTTTTCTGTTCTTCTTGCTTTCCAAATAGTTCACACGTGATGTCATCTTGAAAAGAATAAAAGAAAACGAGAATTTTAGCAGGACCAATTCGTTTACATCTGTTATAAATATAATAAATACAGTAATGTGATACAAATGATATATGCCAAAAACTGTGGACACCACTACCAGTAAACGACAATACGAAACCACAATTCCATTATAAGTTATATATTAAAATGTGCATTTCGAGTGCTATGCTCCCTTGTATTTTACAGGTACAATAATGTGATTAAACACTACAATTATATTTCTGAAAACGCATTTTGTAATACCACCACCTCTTATGCTTACATTTTGATAAATATTCAATTATAGTATAGTTCACGTGCGGTAAACCTAATGGATCCGTTACATCACGACACAACTACCCAATGCAAACCCTTTTTTGTGCTAGGATCAATGCTCACAACCATCCAGCCTTTTTGTGTTGATGGAATACGATCACTAGGATAAAAACCTTGAAATTGCAAACACAATGGTGATAAAATTTCTTCAATTTTTATATTATACAGGGTTAAAGGGAAAGTCGACCTAGATATTTAAGGACGTTATTATTTAGGTCGTTGCCGATGGATTTGACCTTATAACCTGCTATCCAAAAGTTAACCGTTTTTCTAGATATGCGACTTTTAAATAAACACACTTTGCGGTCTGGGACCGCTTTCTCTGCCATTTTGTGTTTGATTTGCCTACTTAACTGAAAGTATTATACCTTTTTGGATAGTTAAAAAGACGTAGAAGCTATTAAAATAACTTGCAGGATAACTTTCATAGAATTTTTTTAATTAACGTGCTTCAAATTCGGGCACACTTAGTGAAAACATCTACATGCAAGTTGTTTCAAGTTTTATTATTTATTTTCATAAACTGGCATACCCCCTAAGTTAAAGCAGCAGAAAATTGGACTCTAGAGTCTGGAAATTAAAAAAAAAATTGAAATTAGAGGAAAAAATGATATTTTTTTCTTTTAATTTAAAAGCCACAATGTGTTTTATCTCTTGGAACACATTGTCGATGCTTGCTGAATTTGTTCCAGTGATGGTGGTATGAAGCTTGATATCAGTCCTGTGAAAGGGATATTTTGCATTTCCAGTTGCTAACGCACACGCATGTGCTGTAACGTTCCAAATGATTGGACGTTATGGATATTCCTCACTCCCATGCACCCCCCCTTCCATTCGCAAACCGACGATAAAGAGAAATGAAATTGTTTGAGGCATCGTCATTTGCTTAACGCCTCTCATTTAGAAATAAAACGATGATATTAACGTATATATTTCTTCCTGATGAGCGGGTAAACAATGGAGACAAAACAATGAAAAATATGCGAGCGACCAAAAAACTTTTAAGAATGCGGACAGATTAAGCAGAGAAGAAGATAGTCCGTCGCGAAAAGGCGACGAAGCCCGCCATAAAACTGGAGAGTTCGAAACTGCGTGAAAACGACTGACAATCAGTAAAGGAGAATGCTTGACTTAAATAACCACGAAATACTTCTCCTCTTCATGATCGAAAAAGGCGATAAAGTTAGAAGATTTGTTAAAACGTAATAATATGGACAAACGATGGAATGAAGATATACACCGTTTCAGGATCAGGAAAACGAACATTGAAACTCTTAATCCGGTACTAAGCATAGTATATGGGCCTTAAAAGTTGTAAAAGGTTCGTGTTGACGTTTCCTTTTTTTATATTCCTTTGTTTAGAAGCGTTGGCGTTAAGAGTGCTGTGCAACATGTTCAGAACGACTCCGTTGAAGTCCTCTATCGTGTTCCCCAGGTGTAGGAGGCTTTTAATGAAACGAGAGATAAGCGTTTATGGATAACAAGATACCGTCGAACGCAGATTTAGATCCTGGTACTCACCTATGAAAGAAAATCAATGGCGTAAGTTTTACCCGACTAAAGGCCGGTTCACATCCGCCGTTTATCGCCAGCGTTTTGGAATCGGAGGCGTTTCTCGCTCGCCTCAAAAAACGTGGTCAATTCACATTCACCGTTTTGAACTCTCACCTTTTTTTCACCATTCAGGTGCGAGACCCATAATGCACAGCGATCAAGTCGATCACCGATGCTGCCCGTCAGTCCGCCATTGCATTTCAGCATATACATTAACTTGTCGAAATACGACTAGACGAAGAATTTATTCCGTTCTCCGATTGGTGGATGGAAAACCTAAAGTACTAGACAGGGAAACTCTACTTCAATGGCTCCCTATCTAGTGCCACAAATTAATGATTACGGTGTGCTAAGAAAACATATACGTCGCTGCTCTCTCCTGCGAAAAAATATACTATTTACAACAAATATAGTCGTAATACATTTTGCTATTCTGGAAATTTCTAATTTTTACTTGATTAAAAATATTTTTTGGATATTTATTACTTTCCATTTTTTCTACTACTTTTTTAATATATGAGAGCATAATTGTTTCACACTTTTTATTAATTAATTAGTTCACTTCGGTGTTTTAGAGAAATACAAATTGCATCCCTGTGCTTCTTTTTCAAAAATATCAAAAAGAATATTCCCTC
>JAHWFO010020224.1:212705-348004 GCA_023313115.1 Rhysida immarginata
TTATTCCTGAAGAAGCCGGGAATAAATGGCGAAACTAGTCGATAATTCTGTTGTCCACCTTTTATACTGTAAAGCCACCACTCACTTCGTTAGTAAGAACAGTATTATGATCCCTACTCTTTCCGATAACACATTTGTATTGCAATGAAGCACACCAGTGGGAAGGCTCATTAAGTAATTGGGTGGCATATTAGGTAGAAAATGTTGAGAAAATTCATTTTGTTCGTTTAAATCTTAGCGAGAGATTTTTCAAGTAGTTTTGTAAGATGATAACCTGGTTGTTTTTTATTTAATACAGTATGTTGGTAATAAGTGTTTTCTAATATCAAGATGACAGTGTTCCAGATATTTTTTATTATTCTGTTAGAATTACTTTATTGGTTAAAAACTTGAATATGTTAATAGCATATAGTACAGTATTTGCATATGATTAATGAGACTGCACTTACTGAACAGATTCGTTATTTTGCGGCCATTGTTTGATTTTGCTCTGCGTTCTTAGAACATTAAGTAACGTTTTGCTAATATTCGGCTATTCATCGGACCTTTTTCATTTTCTTTAACACAATGTCACAATTTTCTCAAAATGAGATAGTAGAGATGATTTCTCTCTTATGGAGCAAGCCAAGAAAATTGAGTAGAAGCATGTTGACTGTATGCTGGGATGTATCCCACTCGTCGCCACCTATTAGGAAGTGTATAGTGGCATATTGTCCAAGCAGTGTTACGCATCATCCTCGTGAAGGTCGTTCAAGGACAGTAGCGGATGACGCCACCACCACAGCTATCCTTCGTGCATTAGCTGCTAATCCACACACTAGTGTTCGACTAATTGCAGGAAATATTGGATGCTGCAAAAGCTCTGTATGGAATGTTCTCCATAAACACGAATTCTTCATCCATTCCATGTCCATTGCCATCAAGCTTTCTCGCAATGTGACAGCAATAGACGAATAGAGTACTGTAACTGGTTCTTCTGTCAAATTGATGATGATCCGCAGTTCACATCCAAGATTATTTGGTCTGATGAGGCACAGTTTTGAAGGTATGGAACTGTTAACAGACATAACTTACATTATTGGGCAGAAAGCAATCCACGATTGTTGCAAGAAATTTCACATCAAGAAAATTGCCGAGTTAATGTGTGATGCGGAATTTAAAACACCAAACTGATTGGGCCCGTATACTACGACGGAACTCTCACAGGAATACGGTATCGAGACCTGGTTCTCAATGGTGTTGTTTCGATTCAAGAAGATGAACTGCCCATATCAGAACAGTGAAGACATTGGTCTCAGCAAGAAGGAGCACCACCACACCTTACAACTATAACAAGGCAATGACTGGATAGCACATTTCCGTCACGTTGGATTGGTCGTTCTGGATCAGAACCTTGGCCGTCTCGATCACCAGACCTCACACCATTAGGCTTCATCCTGTGAGGTTACGTGAACAACAAAGTTTACGACACACCACCGCCAACAGTACCTGGCCTTTAAGAAAGGATTTTAGCAGTTTGTTTCAGCATTCCAGAAACAATTCTGACTAACGTGCAGAAATTGATTGTGACACGTGCTCAAATGTGCCTTGCAGCTGATGGTCAGCACATTGAACACTCTCTGTTAGGAATAACAAATTCTTTCACTTAGTAGAACATTTTATACCTACCATGTCACCCAATCAGCTATATATTAGTGCAAAATAAGTTTTATCTGTGCTATTCTGAACAGAATTCGTTGTTAAATGAAATCTATAGTAGAAAAGTTCATTTTTCACCTGTAACAAAATTATAAATTCAATGCAAATAGTCAGTTTTAAATAAAAAAACTTTTTATTGAATATGCAAATTATATCACGGAAATAATGGAACCATCCACTTCGCACTATTGCAAAGTTCGTGACTCAAGCAATCCCTTATTTTCAATATGCCACGCGGAAAGGAGTTATCCGAAGCAGAAATTAGGAAAACATACATTCTCCATGGGAAAGAACAGTCAAGTCGCAAAATTGCTTCAACTCTAGGACGTTCACAAACAGTAATTCAACATTTAATAAAAAATGGGGTGAAGTATGGAACCAAAAAGCGAAGTGGATGTCCACAAGTTTAGTACCCATTATCAGAGAGAGATTAAATCCCATGCAACTAACGAAAGCATGTCTATCCGTGAAATTGCAAGAGATTTGCCGACCTCAGTGTAGCACATAACTGTTTGGAGGAGCATTAATTCAAACTCATACATGAAACATGAAAAAGTGAAGGTAAAACCAAAGCTCACTGATGTGCATCATGCAAAAAGGTTGGAATGGGCCAAAAATCATGTCAAATGAGATAAAAAATGCGACGAATTGGTTTATTCTGATGAAAAGCGTATTTGCTTTCATGGTCCAGATGGATACAACTTGCATTGGCGTTATTTACGAAAACAACCCAAGTGTAAATTTACCCGACAGCAAGGTGGTGGTTCGACAATGCTGCGGGAAGCATTTGGAGCAGGAAAAAAAATCGGACATTGTCTTCATTGAATTCCTTGAAGTATCAAGAAATGGACGAATATTTAGTTCCATTTGGACTGCTCATTGGTGGCAATAAGTGTAAATTTCAACAGGATAATGCTCCTCTTCATCCATCGCAGTCCACAATGAAAAAGTTTCAGAAGGAGAAAATTGCTGTTATCGAGTGGCCGTCTCGTTCCCCAGACTTGAACCCAATGGAATATGTTTGGTGTTTATTAGTTCGAGGTATTTACGCAAAAAATAAACACTCTAGTCACGTGAATCAACTCAAAGTCACAATTTGCAGGAAATTTGACAAATTAAAACCATTTTAGTGGCGAAAATTGATCGATAGCATGCACTTAAAAATGATTGAAGTTATTGAAAAGAAAGAAGGTCCCACTCATTATTAAGTTTTGGAAAAAATTAAGTGTTTTTTTTACAGAGGAGAAATGAACTTTTCCACTATAAATTTCATTTACAACGAATTCTGTTCAGAATGGCACAGATAACACTTATTTTGCACTAATATAATGTAATTAAATAATTGTCTCGATCAAAGAAAATGGAAATAAATTATTCCAATTTTTTCAGTGAGCTTATATATTTTTACAGGGTCTAAATCTTGTTAAAATATTTCATTTTCAATATCTGTAATTGTAACTATGAGCTTAATTAAATTCGATTAAATTCGATTTAATTAGATTGTTGTTTACAATGAGCGAGCCAAGTCAGCAAT
Organism: Rhysida immarginata; assembly: GCA_023313115.1. Classification (NCBI taxonomy): domain Eukaryota; kingdom Metazoa; phylum Arthropoda; class Chilopoda; order Scolopendromorpha; family Scolopendridae; genus Rhysida; species Rhysida immarginata. The sequence continues at coordinate 215,938 of JAHWFO010020224.1, forward strand.
GCCAACGCCTCCTAAAGATAAGGCCTGACCCAACATCTCCTAAACGTAAGGACTGAGAGCGAAAATGTCATAGATTGTAACATCATCATCCGAAGACATGTTTAATGGCATTTCGACTAATAATAAGCCCTAAATTGTGTCTTCGCATGATAATGTAACAGTGTATTACTTTTTAGCGCACAGACCTTATCTTTAGGAGGCATTGGCAATTCATGCTCTGTCTATTGTTATTGTGATATTTCTATCATTCTGCTATAGCTTTCCATACAACAGCGATGTTTAGACGCTACCAAAGATGGCAGCAACCACAGCCACAATCATCGGCATCATCTGCATCACTATCTGCAACACCTCGAGGACGTCCAAGGCTTTCAGGAGGAGAGGTAAGAAACTTACCAAGAAAATGTATGACTCTCGTCTGCAACATTACATTGGAAAAGTACCCGAACAGCACAATCACTGCCTTCAGCTCGACATAGAGAAAGATGCACGGATTGCAATTTCGACCTCCCAAATATTATCGTCCTTTAACAAATCCGTAAGGTCAATGTTGATTTCTTGGTGCGACATGGCATTATACCGAGTCAAAGAAGATGCCCAAAATGCAAATCGGTAATATGGTTTAACCTATTGTAACATTTCATGTCAATTTTGGATGTCGCATATGTCTGGCAGCAATGTTTTTTTAGAATATATTTTTGTTTTGGTTGTTTGGTTGTGCGAGAGGGAGTCTGTAAGTAGTTTGTACTAGGATGTGTTGCCTTTTGTTTTGATTGTGTGTGAGTTTTGCGTGGGTGTGGTTTTGTTTAAGTAATTATGCTAAAAAGGGGAATGAAACCTTTTGTGTTGTGTTATTTGTTGTTTCTTGTCCAAAAAGCTCAGGTGTTTTGTTATTAGCATGTTTCGTGCACTTTGTTGAGAGCTGGGATTGTTGTGGATTAAAGTTTGTTTTTTTTAAATGTCTAACCCAGTTGCTCAGTAAAGTATTGTTGCATTAATTTAAGGAAAGTTTGTTTTTTTTTATTTTTGGTATTTTTAAGAAAAATTTTGGTTGTCAAGTTGGCAATGGAGCGGTTCATTGGTGCGAATCGCGAGGCAGCTCCTATGCGTGAAGCGATGTTGCTGTAACGCTTTTGCAACAGTTGCTTGCTCGCTCATGGAGGGCACTGATGATCACTGAGCCAAAAACTTTCAAGGAGGTGGTCGGTTTGGCGATGCGTTCTGAGGAATTAGAATGTAAGAATAGGAGTATGTCTAATGTCATTGAAGCTGTAGATTCCATGACAGGTGCTGAGGGAGGCTCAGCAATCCCCAGTTTTGTCCCGAAAACAAACAAAGAGAAAGAAGCACTTAAGCTACAAGGTGGCACGTGCGGATGCACTGCATCCATAAAGAAACTAGAGGATTTTAACTGGGAATCTGGTGAAGGAGGTGGAATCTTCAAAGGCGAGGGCCCCAGGGGTTGCTTCAGTGGCACCTCCTACAGGGGAGTCGAGGGCATTGGTGCCTCGGGGTTCAAGCACAAATAATGGCTGTTATAGCTGTGGGTAGGTGGGCCATATGGCCCACCACACTCCACAGACTGCCTTAGGCCCTGTAGTGTAAACCTAAGTGGGAGTGCAGAGGGACCAGTGTTGACCCAGTGGTGAGGGCGGGGTCTGTACCACAACAGTGTTTCTGCAGGGCCAGCCCGTCATGATGACACCGGGTCCCAATTGTCTTTAATTGATGCCGAAGCTTATAAGCAGTTGATGGGCCCCACGTTGCAGCCAGCTCAGACAGTCATAATTGGCATTAATGGCAGTTGCCTATGTCTCAAGCAAGGGGGTGTGCTTGATGTCCATCATATGAGAACGCGGAATTTTCTCATTCACTCATTTGGGGACCGCCCATATGATGGTAATCTGGGCATGGATATCCCGAAGGGCCTCACATTCCAATGTTCGTGCAGTCAAGTGCTGGAACCCGCATCAATGCCGTCTGACGAGAGTAACTAATGAGCAAGTGGGAGAAGGTCGTCTGTCGGGGACAAATGTATTCCCAGGGAATTGTAATGGTGGGCCAGCAGGAGGGCAGATGCCAGCATTGGTGATGTTAAGGGAACCAGGAAAAGTGTATGCTGGGACATTGGGTAGGCGACCTCGGTGGGTTGGCCCTTTTGTTATGACCGGGATAATGAAGGGTGGGTTCAAATTTGTGGGGTTCGGCATGGAGATATTAAGTGGGTGAAAGCCAGACAGTTATGGGTGCGCTGGCAAGGGGGTAGTATTGATATAGGCCAGAATTATGACTATGTGAAAGAGCCTGGTTATGCGACTTGTGATGCAGTAAGGGGATTTTCGATGCCCAATACTTGCGGAGGGAATCTGATGACAGCTCCTACACAATATGTAGAAGAGGTTCGGATAAATTACCCGATACAGGGGAACCCTGGATATGTGGTTCCGCCTGCAGCCTGGTTTGGTGCAAACCCATATACAGAAAGAAGTAACCCGTTGAGGTGCTCATGAGGCAATGGTTGTCGTGCCTGAGGGGTGGAATGAATGGAACTCTGGGGGATTATGTCAGTGGTACAGGGATAGCGGGTGTGGAAGAAGAGATGGTAATGCCCACTGACATTGTATTGCCCGGGTATCCGGTAAAGTTGAGACACAGAGTATGTTAGGTGTCATGATGAGGGAAGTATCTGGTTTGTGGGGATGTGAGCTCCACACCACAAAACTCCAGAATCCCATGTAAAGAGGATGTAGGGTTTCATTTGAACCGGTCACAAGCTCATGGCTTGAAGAAGAGAGGAATGTGAATATATTAATGAGGAAGGAGCAGGATATTATGGGAGTGAAAATCCACATTAAAGAGGCAGAGCCCAGGGATGCAGAAGCTCTGGAGGTGGAAGAACCCATTTGGAATAAGGGTATGAGGGTGTTTTATAAGGTAAAAGAGAAATTGCAAAGACAGAAGGGGAAAAAGAAGGGAGCTGTTTCGGAACAAGGGAAAATTAAACAAACTCACCTGGCCATGTCATCCATCCGGGGTTCCCAAGTATTCGGTAGAACGGATTTAATGGATCTTTGTTCGTTTTAATAAGAAATACACATAAGAGCATAGAAAAGGAGGAGAAGGTCTAAATGAACGTGGATAAGGAACAAGGGAAAACAGCTGAAATCAACACCGTGTCCTCGATCGCGCTGGAACATAAAATTAGGGATATGGGTGGACTATCTAGTAAATATGGAAGTAGTGACGAAGATGAAAGGTACCTGGATTCTGGGGCCATCATCATGGGGCGAGGTAGAAAAGGCTTCTGCGAGCTGGAGTGGTAGTTGCCGTTATTTGGTTCTATTATGCGTTGCATAGAGAAAGTAGTCGTAGGAGATAATTTTTAGTATATTTCTTGCTTGGGCTCGAACATAACTCGTGAGTGGGTGTGTTTGAGGTTTGTCGTCGGGCGTATGTGATATCTCAAGTCAGTCTTGGATGTCGCGTATGTCCAGCAGCAATGTTTCTTTAGTATATGTTTTTGTTTTTGTTGTGTTTGGTTGTGCGAGAGGGAGTCTGTAAGTACTTTGTACTGGGATGTGTTGCCTTTTGTTTTGACTGTGTGTGAGTTTTGCATGGTTGTGGTTTTGTTTAAGTAGTTATGCTAAAAAGGGGAATGGAACCTTGTGTTTTCTGTTGCTTGTTGTTTCTTGCCCAAAAATATATTATTATATTTCTTAAAAAGCTCCGGTGGTTTGTTATTAGCGTGTTTTGTGCACTTTGTTGAGAGCTGGGATTGTTGTAGATTAAATGTTTTTTTTTAAATGTCTAAGCCAGTTGCTTAGTAAAGTATTGTTGCGTTAATTTTAAGGAATGTTTGTTATTTATATTCTTGATATTGTTAAGAAAAATTTTGTTTTAAAGCAAATGCGTTCATTCGGGGCAAACGAAAAATATTTTGCTCCTTATGGTATGAAGACGTTGGGTCCACCATAACTGAGGATGGAACGCTATTAAGCCTTTCAAGTTATCATGACCCAGTATTAATAGCTAAAGTTAATAGAAGTTATTCAGTATATTAATGCTAAGCATCTTAATCATTAGTTAAAAGCAATGTGGTATTTTCGTCATGGTAATGGAACACTACGTATCGCCGAAGTGATCGATGTCGAGTTGCAGTTATTGAATGGTGCGTTATTGCCGTCCAGGATCAAGGTTCTCCAGATGTGTAGGAGCAATCCCTAAAACCAAACAGGTGATAGATGTCTTGAAGATTGGTGAGTGCTTTTAACTGTTTCTTTCCGCGTAAAGACAGACGAGAAATCGTAACTTTGCCTCAGAGTGTTGTGTTTGAGGATGCCCATTCTCTTCCTCCCCAGAGACTGCATGCGCAATTGCGCTTATGTTCTCCACTGACTCGGTTTTATTGAAAGATAACAAGTGCTGCCGTAAAACGATTAGTTTGCCTAATTAACCTGTACCTGTAATGGTTGTAATTATGCTAGGTTAGGCTAGGATTAATTAGAGTTAATTTTGCTAGGGGACCCTTTATCTTAATTAGCACCGAATAACTTGAACATGTCTTATGTAATTTGTATTTATAAACGTTGGAATGAATAAAATAGTTGAACACACTAGAAACGCATAGTTTCAGAGAAATTCTTTTGGCTCTGAAGACCTAATTCCCTCGCATCCCGAGCTGACTACCAGTGAGTTAGTGTTTTACCTCATAAGGGGGGGCATTACACAATAATACTAATCTTTCATTGTGATAAGCAGGTAAGTCCGGTAAGATTTATGCTTTATTGTGAAATGTACTTAACTTATCATAAGTTTACATTTCTCCTAACTTTCTGAATTTTGTTATAGCGTAATAGGAATGCCAGGTGCTGCAGTTTTCAGTAATCCGCCCTAGTTGGTAGTTGGTTCAGCAAATCAGAGATGACCACCAAGCAGATTTGCTTGTTGATGGTGTATTTTATTCTCTTTGAAGCACCTCATTACCAGATCATTGTAAGGCATGTTCAATGCTCTGGGTGAACGATTGTCGATTGGTTTAGCATAGTGAGAGAAGTCTAAGTTCATGAAGCCTATTTGCATCATTACCTTCAGAAAGTGGGTGGCCCTGGTCAAGTCATCGGAATTGATGATGTGATGTGTGGATGCAGCAAATACCATCTCGGCAGGAACCTCAAAAGTGGATGTTTGGTGGGATCCAGAGGAGAAAAACAGACATGTTCCTGGTATCCTTCAAAAGGCATAATGCTGACACCCTTATAAAACTCATCAAATACCACATATTTCCCGGGACAACAATTATGCCGGACTGCTGTAGTGACTATCGCATTCTCAACCAAGAAGGTTTCGAACATCTTACTTTCATCCACCAGTACAACTTTATAGATCCTGACACCGTCACCCACATGCAAAACATCAAACGCCAAGGACGGGAACTAGGTATGTGCATGCCTCACTATGAACGTCCGGAGGATGACTTCTATGGGTATCTCTGCGAGCTCATTTGGAAAAACGTTATGGTAACCAGATGAGAAGTATGCATGACCTTTCCTTGCAGTGGCTCAGTATCACGGGGGTCCTAAACGGGTAGTAGCTTTGGACGATGCCATTTATTGTTTCTTAGCAACAGGGATAGCTAGGCATAATGAGTGCCATCAAACGGCTTTAATGGGAATCTGATTTTGAGCCTTTATTAGAAAGGTTTTTCTTTATTATAAATATATCAAAATATATTATTATTATTTTAGCACAAATGCAGTATAGTAACGTGAAAACTACACGAGGAAGTAAGTGATAAATTGGCAAATCACGCCATAAATGCAATGGCGAATAAACGGATTAAATCGTTTTCATAAAATAATCAGAGTTAGAAAATTAAGCTTCAGTTTGTTACTCATTCAACAAAATAATAATATACATGTATAATGTATAAATCTATTATGGCGTTTCATAAGGAATAGCTACCAATCTTTCGAAATGAATACAGTATATTTTGGGTTTATGCTTACAAATAACGTATTGGCAAAAAATATTGTATTCTTATCCATGACGAGAAAAATAATGTATAACAAACATTACAGTATCTTATATATGAAGAAAGCATATATTTATTCAGTATACAATATTGTAACGTGGAAACGTGAAAGGTAAGTAAAATACAGAGCAGGTGTAAATGGTAAAATGATAAAGTTTATTAATTGAATCTAATTCAAGGGAAAAACACAAATAATCTTCTTGCTATACAGTAACTTGCTTTATTTGAAGAATATAATTCAAGGTAAGAAATTATTTCCAGGTAAGCTTCTTAAGTCTTTCTTTAACACTAAACTTTGCATTGGTAAGTTACTGGGATATTATGATTTATATACATAGTACAATAGCTTGCTTTACTAAATTGACACTTTCATCTAATCATTGTAGTCCACGGGATCTCTGCCTGTGGTACGGAAACTGAAAGCAGGGCTCAGCTCGAAACTTCTTGTCGATGACTGATGCCTCCTGAAGATTATCCTTCTTCTCGTGAAGATGCACATCATTTCCAATGGATGCTGGAATCCGACTCTGCCTTTGATGCACTCACGGAAAGGATAAAAATAAACATTGTCAATAAACGCGAATCCTTAATATTAAATCAAATGTTATACAAACAAATCTTAATGCACTAATAAGGACATGTTGGTTCAATTATTCGTAAGCTTGTTGCTTTAGTTATAATAACCAAACGCCTCACATTAAGCAATTAGGGTGCTCTTCAAATTAATTAACTCCTTAAGAAAAATATTCGCTTAACATCCATACTATTCCAACGCAAAAAGTATTTCCATCAGTTCAATATAGGCTGCGAAATATCCTCTTCTTAGGTTGCAAGCAAATTAATAATATTACAATATCCTTGATGAGTGACCTTCAATTACACAATGGGTCCCCACTGACACTTAGTATTAATGAATTCTTAAATTCACAAAACTCCTCGTCCTTTTATATTTATTGTACGAAGATTCTAAACGATCCAATTCTATCGCAAAAGCTACCATATCCTTCCAAGCGTTCTACGCAAAACATTAGTAACTATGGGCGATTCAATTATGCAATTTGCCCTGCTTAGCTTCGTAGAAATTATCAAAAAAAAAACAAAAACATATAGATGAACAAAGAACACTTTCCTTGTTAAATGTTTTTTCTTTTTTTCCCCACTTAGGCTATCGCCAGAAATCCTCTTACGCCTGTTTCCTGGTATGCCAAAAAACTAAAAGGGAACACACCATGACGGTAACACTGTACATCGATAAATTCAGCTCGGTAAAAATTTTCCGACTGTGCCGAGTGTTCTCTAGTCGGCAATACGTAATATTTGGAAGGAGAAACTGAGCGAGGAAACTCTACTTATACTTAGATTAAAAAGAGTCAAAACAGTGTTACCGTCATACGTAGACTTAACGAACTCCTGTATCCTTCCCGGACTCGGACGGGGCTGGCTGAAGCCTTCCTTCGGTCATAGCCTCTCTTGTGACGGTCCTTGGTGCTCCGGTTCGCTGTGGCGTTCTCTTAAATGCATAAAACACATATTATTTTCTGGACCAATTTCAGTATAGCTCTGTGTGTCAGCTCCGCTATTACTATCCAATACAGAGATGAGTGTGCAGCATTATTACTCGACCACCTTTCGCAGGTACGCCTTCTTAATTTAACCATGGACACACTCGTCGGTTTGTCTTCTCGCATTCATAACAAATTCCCTGCTGTCTTTTCTCGCGCTGCCCTTCTCTTCTCGGGGTTTCAGTCTCGATCGTCTCGCGACTCTCTCGACCGCTCCATTCTCGTTTAGCGAGGTAGGTTCGTTCTCTTTCATATTTATTTATTTATTTAAGTATTAATTTTAAGTATTATTTTCAAACTACTATTCAGAATTATTCTTGTCACGGAATTCTTTTTATTTTTCGAACTTTGTCCGAAATTCCGTGACAAATATGCTATTTACTAAACGGTTTACCATAATGGTTTTCGTTTCCATATAAAATGTAAGCATAACATACAAGGTGTCCAAAAAGTCTGGCAACATGGCAGATATCTCAGAGTTTGGCGAGGTAGGCGAGATCTGAGGAGTATGGTTGATAGGTAATAGGGAGGTGGGGAATTCTTTGCCACACACTCAAATTTGACCTTTACTCCAAAATTTAAGGTCATCAATTTGCTAACAAGAAAACTATTACAGATAGACAAAAATACCGAATTGCCACCCTGTAGAACAACACCACATTAGTCTAAAATCAATTTTTAATCACCCTTCCGTTAGTGACTCTTTCTCGCCCATTTTCTCAAAATCTTTCAAGGTGAAGTGTGTGATTAAAAATTGTTTTTAGGCTAATGTGATGTTGCTCTACAGGATAGCAATTAGAAATTTTTCTTTATCTTTAATAGTTTTCGAGTTAGCAAATGGATGACCTTAAATTTGAGGGTCAAGGTCCAATTTGTTTGCGGCAATGAATCCTTCCCCCCCCATTACCTATAAATCACACTCATTAGATCTCGCCTACCTGGCAGCTTTGAGATATCTGCCATATTGCCAGACCTTTTGGACATCCTGTATAGCAGTATGAGAATTTAGATATCAAAATATTACAGAATTTCAAAACTAATAAGTAAAATTATCAGTGTTCGAAATACAGAAAAAATAAATAAATAACGAAATATTTATTGATGAAAATAGGAAAGAAAATTCCACATCTTGGATTTGAACTGGGAAACTTCAGCTCTTCAAAGCTTCCCAGTTCAAATTCAGCCTGTGGAATTTTCGTTCCTATTTTCATCAATAATTTAAACATCTGATGTTGTACGTAGAAAAAAACCTCATCAAACATTCTTGAGATATTCTTAAATATTTATTGCTTTTTTTTCATAAGTGCGTTAAATATTTCAACTGCAAAGTCTGTCTTAGTGAAATAAAAAGAAGCGATTAATCTTTACAGTTAAAAGTGCTATAATTCGCCACATCGTTCATATACCTCATCCCGATCTCATTTCTGGACGGTCAAATCCATTTTAAACTTTTACGATGTCGTTCAAACTACTAGACTTTATAACCGACCGACTTCGCTTAGCTCAACTCCTGTCAAGCAAGTTAAAACGCTTTTGGAATGAACTGTACATATAATAATCGTAGTTAGTCAGTATTAATGTACTTTCCAATGAATTATTTCATTTGCTTTAGCGAGTCTATTTTTGTTTAAAAAATATTTGAGCTTCGCTATTTATGTCCTGTCACTGCATCATTATTTTATGCTCATTATTAATAAATCTTGGTAACGAACATTCAATCATCGCATTATCATCATTCTCGATCCCTGCAATTTTTAAAACATCAATGAGAGAAATCGTTCAAAGATCAGAAATCGGACCTACAATGTTTGCAGTCTCTAATTTTATTCACCAATTTAGCCTTGGTATTCGCTCATAAGTTGTTGACAACTTTTTGTTTATATCTTCTAACCGTCATAATCAGGAGACCATTAACTAGAAAATCGATTCGGCTCTAAATTACTTATAACAGTGGTATTCAAAGCGAGGACTACAGTGATCTCTTCTGGCCTGCCGTTACCATGTGTAAGCTAATAGACTCTGTAACTCTGTTTGAAACCATCCACATAATCCGAATCGCTTTCAAACCAAGAAACATGAACTCTGTAACCCAAGATTCCTGTCATTACAATCTACCTACAATAAAAACTATCAAAAAACATTCTAACCTCTGATATAGTAGACTCTCTTAGATATGCTGATCACTCTATTTCCTTTGTAAAAGATTTGTTCTGCGTCGATGCCAACTCCGTTAATCCCACTGTTACATAATTCAAGTTCCTCATCGTGTCTTCTTTTACCTCTAGACACTTTTAACATATAGCTATATCTCTTTGGAATCAATTACCCCCTGCGCCTCAAATTATACGACTGCACATCCCACCATTGTAAAGACTGTCATCTTCAATTCAAACTCCTTTAAAAAGGCTATTATTTAAGCCATCAAAATCGTGGTTGGTTTTATTTATCCTTCTATTCCTTTATACTCCATCAGGGTGCTACCAAATTATAATAATATTTTTACGAATACGCATTTCCTTTTTCTTGTTAAACCAGTAAAATGTAAACTGCAGAGTACAGCAGTCATGAGAAATTAATAATACGCTATTTTTTTATTTTTGATGAAAGTGTGACTGTGTAAGTACAGACATTGTATATGCTGTGTAGATAATTTCTTGGGCCTGTTGCAAACAGAGGATTTGAGCGACCTTTATATTGCAAGTTGCTGAGGGTCAACCAACTCCGAGACCCTCATTAGATTTACTCAAGCAACAATTGCTAGACAAGAAACACGAAAAACGTATAAGCGGAAGGACCATCGTCAGAAGCATCGCATTTGTTCGACAAATTTCAATTCCTATTAAAACCTACAGATAGCAATCATGGTATGCGTCGACTTTTGTAGATTACATTGAGTGGCTAGTTTATTAGGATAGTAGATTACATAGTGGCTAGTCACATGATAGTCGGTACCAATATAAAGTGAGAACACTGCTAATAACTGCAAGCGCTTTGACTATCAGCATGGGGAAAAGAAAAGCAACTTCAAGCATAAGATGATAGCTGGTGTCCGTCGATGTGGACTGAGTATTTCCGAAACCGCAGGTCTTCTAAGCTTTCTCCAAACAACCATTTCAAGGTTTTACCAGGACTACTTAAACAATGAAAAAAACAGCCACAGACAAGCCGTGTGGTCGGAAACGACTGAGGTTATGCAAGTTAACAATGGATGCTATGCTGAGAAACAAAAATAACAACATTATCAAAAGTTACGTAGTGTCAACTCGAGTCGCAGTAGTTAAGCTGCGTTAAAAAATAAGATTAAAAAGACAAATCCTCTAAGGAATTTTATGGACCAATCGCAGGATTGTTATCATTGACAGAAGAGGGAAGTTCCGTCGGTCAAAGTAATCAATTGCTTGGTTTGTTCGCAAGAACATTGTCATTCTCTGCGATCACACGGCAGGAGAATGTTACAAAAACTGAAACCGGAGTGCTGTAAGATACCGAATTTCGTTAAGGACAACGACACTCCCGAGAGAAGCGTTCGGTGTGGAGGTCAAAGCGAAGCCACAGAAGAGAAACGTCTGGAACTCGAGACTGAAGGGAAGTGAAAGAAAAAAGCGTGAGCATGGAATTCGAGCAGCATGGAGAGGCTCTTCGAGATTCCGATAATGGTATTTCACCTGTAAGCTTATTGGAGGAGGCAGTGACCTGAATAAGCGGCAATGAGAAACGAACGAAAGTGTAAGTTCGGCATTGACTACGAGCAAGAGATCCGAGGAGAGCGAGACAGTGGTTAATGATAGCAAGATGGCGGAACAATATAAGCGTCTGATCGATATGCATAATCGACGCTTCCATTGTCATTTTTCTGGAGTTGTCAGCAAACCCGTGTTCGAGCTTAACGACGTTGGAAGCCGGATTCTGGTCGATGAACAAAACCTGCAAAAACGGGTGCATAGTGAGAAAACTTTACTTCAGGAAAATAGCAGGTATTTTTTCTTTCAGGCATTTACACTTTCTATTTGAATAATATCGGTTAACTGTCATCCTGAGGAATGGCAGCCATTTGCATTAACGACTTTACTTTTGTACCCAGGCCGAGGGTGTGTTTAAGAGAAGTGGTGCTCTAGTAATTTTTACTCAGTCACATAAGCAGTGTTACTCGAATTGTTCCGTAAGAACTGCTTATAAAGTGTTTGTCAGTTTTGTGCTTAAAGGCCAGGCAAAATGTGTTATTGAGTCTTAAATTTCTTCACTGCAGAATATCGATAACTGTCATTAAATTACCACAATTCTATTGTTTTATTTTATCCGATTTTCAGTACTAACATTTGGGACTGAATTGTTCTTTCACTATTATTACCTTAAGAGACTCTAAGATTAATGTCATGTCACCAGATGAAGCTGGCGAGCAAAACGCCATCTCATGACATAACAGGTGGTTCTTGGTTAATTAGTAATCATACAAAAGATAAGTGTCAGGTGTTAGGTCAACAGATGGAGCCAGGGAATAACAGTGCATCTGATTGTGTCACACCCAAAGCCAGGTTGACAGGAGGCCAAGGTGACAGTAGGATCATAATAGTTTGTTATCTGCAAATAAATATTATTAGAGTGGGCCAGACGTGCAGAAAGCGCATCGGAGCGTGTCGAATGGCAGCGCATATTTGCAAAGGAGATGAACTAGAAAAGGGCACATATAAGGCATCATCTGAGACACGAGACTTCAGAAAGTGCTCAGATTCCGGTACTGCCTTAATGCTTTGACAGGATATAAAGGATGGACGAATACTGATATCAGCAGATCAGGTGAAGGAAGGGAATCACAAGGTTTTTAATGAATATTGGGAATCAAGTTTTTCCAGTGAGAAACGGAGTCCTCATCGGGAAAAATGGAACCGAGTTCCACAGAGCGATTCAACTCATAATTGGATAGTAAAAGGAGATACGATTCCGGCTATCTACTCCCAGTGCCAAGAGGGCTGGTGACACTTACCCTGGGCATCTCAACCGACAATTGGAGGGATCTCAACTTACAGCAATTGCGGTCGACAAATTCGAAAGACACACAGGACATTCTTTTAAGGCAAGCAATTCACCCGTTAAATATATAAACTATGGCATTTTCTTTTCTTGGCAAAATCAAAGTTCGCACAGCCCTGAAGGAAAGGACCATTGCCATGGCCCATCAGGAAGAGAGCAGCTGAGTTCATCACGTCCCTTCATGGAACATCCCAGGAGTGAAACCAGCAACTGTGAAGGGAGCTACTCTACTTTAGTGTCCCATGAACTTTGTGCATCGAATTTATGAGGTGCGTACAACAGCCTTAGCTCAAACCTCAAACGAACATTGGAGCCCCTATCTGAGAAGGGGTCGAGAGGGACAGAGTGGAGTCAATATACACTTTTTTCCCCAAATCACTTTCTATGGGACGGTCCAGTGTCACCACAGGTCTATCTCGTACGTCTAGCAAGTGGAAAGATCACAACCAACTGCAGCTCGTGGATTCCCCACTTGGCTAGGCATTCTGTTGTAGAAGGTAGGCCTTTCGTATCTCTCGTTAGATTAAGCGTTCATAGTTTAGTCAATGTTAAATGTCACATAAATTGCCTTGCTCTTAATTTGTTCTCACCTTTGCGACTGTTTGTTACATTTGATATCTAATATCAACTTTCTTTTTCATTGCGATAGGCAGGACCTGATCGTGATTTACCTTTAATGGTTGCTGCATCCCGAAGTAAGTGGCACCAGGGTTCACTCATCCGTTCCTCTCCTCTTTGCGGGCCAGCGTTTGAAGTTGCCATCATCGATCCTCCCTGTCCATGAAGCATTGTATTTAGTTGTGTGCACTGTATAAAATGCTTAATATTTGTAATTTCAAGTTACAAATTTTACAATGTATTTGATTTTGTTTTCCCAACCTATTAAAGGTATTCAATATAAATTGAATAGTTTCCCTCCTTCCCGTCACTGTCACGACTTACCTAACTCTAGGAGTGACAGGAGGAGAGGTGCTTGTTAGCGAGCGAAAGTTCGAGGCAGAAGGTTGGGCCATAGAGATAGTAGGCTTCTACTTTGCTAAGCATAGTTTCTTTGTGTAGGATAATTATAGGCTAATTTATTTTTTGTTTCTTTGTGGTTTATATTGCCGAGGACGTTGCTGCGTGCTGTTGGATGCAGATTCTTCACGTCCTTTGTTTGGAGGAGAGGGTGAGGTGCTAGGAAGGCGTAGAGGAGAGCAGAAAATTGCTGTCATTTGTACCAACACACTTAGGCAGACAGAATCTTTGGGAGGAGAGATGCTTGAATTAGAGAATTGTAGCTGTCGGATTACTTCTTAGAAAATCATCAGTGTTGGTGAGAAAGTAGTTGCAAAAAGGGTTAAAAAGGGCAGGCCATAATAAGTAGGACGTCTTTTAGAAAAATTGTCTATGAGTAAATAGAGGTAATGATAGCAATGGCAGTTAATAAGCAGAAATTAAGAAATTGGCTGAATAAACAGCATTATAGTGAAGACAGCATACAGCCTTTAAAAGATTTTAATGAGATATTTCTATAACTATTAAATTCAATTGATAATTTAAGTAACGAGGAAAGAATATCCATTCATTCTCGCGTGGTATGCAAACTAAATTAAAGAAAGAGAAATTTAGTAGTTTAGAATTTGCAATGAAATGGGCAGTAGCTAATATAGGAAATGTTCGTTAAGGGTAAGATCGCTGCGATAATATAAGAGAAAGTGTGTTATCGGAGGAAGGCGAGGAGCTGACAGAACCTTAATGAAAGGTTAGCACAAAAGCCGGATATTAACCCATTGGCAAATAATTTTAAAAAACGAAAGAAGCAGAGGAAAAATAAAAAGGTTGCTCCTGTTATATTTTCGGAAATGGAAAAAGACGAGAATGAAATTATAGATAATAATGTAGAAATGGCGTGCGCTCTTGTAGAAACTGAAGTAGAGGCCGGTACTTTGCAAAGTACTGAAAATACAGTAAAAAGGGGATTAATCGAAAACTACACAAGAATAATAAAAGAAGCTAGGTTGAAAAAGCTGTTCGAACAGTCGGTAGCTTTATCAGTGGCATGTGCCATGGATTGTATGGATGAACAAGCTCTATGCAATTGTCTAGCGGAAGTAGTAAATTTCATCCCAAAAATTCAAGTACGTGGAATAAGAAATAGTACTTCAAAATTCAGAGGTAGATTTAGTGATTGAATGAACGAGTTGACCATGAAAAAGTCTTTTCCGAGAAGGTGTAGGAAAGGCAATAAAGTAGATAGTTTAAATCTTGAAGAGAGCTTTAGGATAAGAAGTTTAGAAAAGCCTAAGCTTTTATTAGAAGGGTTGCTAGATAAGGAATAGGCAGCCATATTAGATATAAAGCAAAAACCTTCGAAAATATGAAAAGAAATTAAGCTTCGACAGATAGAAGAAATTTTGTGTCTGGATAAAGAATTAGAGAAAGAGGTTATGAATACAAAACTAGTTGTAGAAAATCCGGTAGATTAATCAGTAGGTAGAGATATTGCAATAGAGGCAAATCCAAGTTCGAATAATTCTGTAAATTTAATTCTTTCTTCGGGAGATAAATTATGGATAAGAAAATTAGAAATAAGGCAAAAATTAATAGTAAATAAGGAAATAGAACTCTTTGAAACTGGGATGAAGGACTGGGCTCAAAAGATCTTAAAAGATCTTGGGGGCAGCGAAATCGTAGGTCCATCGCAGGAGCTAGGAATTAATTTTGAAAATTTACAAGAAACTTTGTCTAAAGGGTTCGTGATCTTACCAGGTAAATGGATTAGGTACATAGTTTTAAGAGCTGTCGAGGATTTTATCGATTTAAACTGCATATTTGACTAATGCAGGAACTATGAATCCATTACGGCTCTAATAGTCGAGTCGGTGAGGATATTGCATGATTCCATTAATAGAGGAGAAACTTTCTCACTAAAACATGATATAAATAAAGATATAGAAAGAAGGCCTCAGCTTTCTATAACAATGTAGGAGAATCGGGGTAAATGGTCGCTGTATAGTAGAGATATTATTGGTAGAAATGACTCAAAACTCACTAAGTAATAAAATCGGAGAGAATGAAATATTAAATGGGAAAAAGGTTATCCACGAAATAGGTTTGAACTATGAAGAAAAAGATAATTACCAGAAGTTGCTTGTAGTTAATAATA
Organism: Rhysida immarginata; assembly: GCA_023313115.1. Lineage (NCBI taxonomy): Eukaryota > Metazoa > Arthropoda > Chilopoda > Scolopendromorpha > Scolopendridae > Rhysida > Rhysida immarginata. Next base: position 231,707 of record JAHWFO010020224.1, read on the forward strand.
AGCAAGTAATTAAAATCGATAGGTTAAGAAAAACTATTGAGGTGCAAAAAGAGAGTATGAATGCAATATTAGATATACTTAACTTGTTGCAATATAAGATAGAAAATTTAGAGGTCAAGATTGAGATGAGCAACAAGAATAGGATGAAAGCAGATCAGGTCGATTTTGCAAGAAAGGCTAAACATAAGGAATTTAATCAAGGAGATAGGCCCAAAAATGATAAGAAAATTGTAAAAGAGAAAGATAGGAAAAAACAAATAGGGTCTAAAATAGATTATAAAGAGGTTGAAAATCCTAGGAATAGGACTAACAGTTTCTATGCTTCTAAAAATTATGGAGAAAAGCATGAGGAAATTGAACGTATTCCAAAAAGGTTGCTACAAGGCAAAAATAGAGAAAAACGGAATGTTAGTAAAGATACACTTACAGTTTGGAACAGTAGGTATCTGAGAGAAAAGGCGAGTAATGTAAATAATAGAGACTATAAATGGAAATGTTTATGATAATTGCAAACCCAAAGATAATGTTAGAAATATTCTAGAAGACAGTAGCTGTGGCGCAGTTTTCAAACAGGAGAACCACTAGGTTCGAAATTATAGTAATTTCCAGCCGCAAACGAAAGCTGAAGCTTGTCGTTGCGGGTTTAGGGGGGGATCATGTCATGTCCCCAGGTAGACCTGGCGAGCAAAATGCCATTTGATGACATAACAGGCGGTTCAAGGTTAATTAGTAACCATACAAAAGATAAAAGTAAGGTGTTAAATCAACAGATGGAGCCAGGGAATAACAGTGCATCTGATTGCGTAACACCCAAAGCCAGGTTGGCAGACAGCCAAGGTAAAAGTAGGAGCATGCGTCATAATAGTTTGTTATCTGCAAATATTATTAGAGCGAGCCAGAAGCGCAGAAAGCGCATCAGAGCGTGTCGATTGGCAGCGCTTATTTGCATAGGTAATGACCTAATTAAGGGCAAACATAAGGCAACGTCTGAGACATGAGACTTCAGAAAGTGCTCAGATTCCGGTACTGCCTTAATGCTTTGGAAGGATATAAAGGATGGACGAATACCGATATCAGCAGAAGAGGTCAAGCAAGGGAATCGCAAGGTTTCTAATGAATATTTGGAATCAAGTTTTTCCAGAGAGAAACAGAGTCATCATTGGGAAAAATGGAACCGAGTTAGACAGGACGATTCAACTCCTAATTGGATAGTAAAAGGAGATACGACTTCATTGGATGCTGACACTTACTCCAGGCAATTCGACCGACAATTGGAGCGACCTCAACTTACAGCGATTGCGTTCAACAAATTTGAAAGACACACAGGAAATTCTTTTAAGGCAAGCAATTCACCCATTAAATATATAAACTATGACGTTTTCTTTTCTCAGCAAAATCAAAGTTCGCACAGCCCTGAAGGAAAGGACCACCACCATGGCCCATAAGGAAGAGAGCAGCTGAGAACGTCCCAGGAGCAACATCAGCAACTGTGAAGGGAACTACTCTACTTTAGCATTCCATGAACTTTGTGCATCGAATTTTTGAGATGCGTACAACGGCCTTAGCTCAAACCTCAAACGAACATTGGAGCCCCTACCTGAGAAAACTATACTTCTTTCTCCAAATCACTTTCTCTGGGACGGACCTGTGTCACCACAGCTTTATCTCGTACATCCAGCAAGTGGAAAGACCACAACCAACTGCAGCTCGTGGATTCCCCAATTGGCTTGGCTTTCTGCTGTGAGAGGTAGGCCATTCATATCTCTTGTTAGATTATTCATTCATAGCTTAGTCAATATTAAATGTCACATAAATTGTCTTGCTCTTAATTTGTTCTAACCTTTGTGTCTCCCCTTTACATTTGATATCTAATATCAATTTTCTTTTTCATTTCGATAGGCTGGACCTGATCGTGATTTACCTTTAATAACTGCTGCATTTCGAAGAAAGCGGTACCAGCGTAAAAACATCCGTTCCTCTCCACTTTGTGGGCCAGCGTTTGAAGTTGCCAGCATCGATCCTTGCTGTCCATGAAGCATTACATTTAGACGTGTGCACTCTGTATAAAATGCTTAATATTTGTAATTTCAAGTTACAAATTTTACAATGTATTTGATTTGTTTTCCCAACCTATTAAAAGTATTCAATTTACATTGAATAATTTCCCTCCTTGCTGTCACTGTCACGACTTACCTAACTCTGGGTGGTAAATTAATTAATAAATTAAAGTGGTCAAAATAACGTGACAATTAATGTTACCCGGACTTGACTTTACTACTTACACTTTTAATTGTGCTTTGTTCTTTATTTAAGGATTTGGTTTTTTCCTTTAAAATAATGCTATAGAACTTACTATGAAATACGAAGTTCCCGTAGTTATTGGAAAGATTTGTTTCTAATCTTCGTTATAAAGAAGCTGATAATTTTTGAAACCTAAATATTGCTCTTTGAGAGTTACTAATGGAATTGACATAGCTGATTTTCTGTTTCTTTATAACAATTAAGACTAATTGTAGTTATCGTCGTTAAACTATAAACGTAAAATATACGCAGCAATATTTACTGGATATATCAGATAAAATTAAACAAGTATTTAGTTTAGTTATTATTCAGATATAAGCTAAGTAGAGGCCGTGTGTAGCTTATGTAATTTCTAGTTTATAATTTTGTTTACACGTTCTACACAAGTCATTGTTTCCCTTTCAAAGTAAAGGATGTTTTGTCAAAAGTATTTTAGTAAGTTATGCTACTATTATCCAGGCTTAGTTTTTATGTATTTACTATGTCTAATTGCAGATTTGACTTGTCTGTATCAGTTTCATATTTTTTTTCTTCGAGAAATTTAGATAATGGCTCAAATGTAAGAATTTAAACATACAATGGTTCAAATTTAATTTTTGAAACTTTGAGAACTTCTCAGTTGAATCCTGACGGCTAAACTGCATCTGTTAATGACTTGAAAGCAAGTTGGGAGGCGAAGCAAGCAAAGGACGGCGGTAGTAAGGAAAAACGTAATTCCTACTCTTTCAAAATTCAATATTTAAAAATTCCAATTTCAGTCTAAAAAATCATTAGGAACTGCATGATTATTTATTTATTTATTTATTTACTAGCAGAGTACCTGGCGTTGCCTGGGATAATTACACTTGTAGGTAAACTGAACAATCTCAAAAGGTTAAATTATAACTCCAAATAGGCTAAATAATAACTCAATCAATACAACACAGCGCGAAATGACTGTCATTCTACGAAAAATCCAAAAAACAGGTTTTCTAGGTGATATACAGGAACTATATTTAAACTTTTCCTGACTTGACGCAGATTAGAACAATGTCCATCTTCATCACCAGGAACATCACTGGATACGTTGGACCCAACCTTGCTCTATTCGAACAACTCTTTATTCAGATGTTTCCAAAGCCCCTAGACCCTTTTCTGTTTTAGCTGCTGAGATTGTCCTACCATTACTCGTTCTTTCTCCTTACTTTCCAGACGCATAAATTATTTCTGTCCTCTGGACGTTTAATAGGGAACTCAAGGAAGACACTTGAGACGCATTTCCCTCATCAGAAGAAGCTGCCTTATTATGGTCCTGTCAATGCATCATCATTTTATGCTCATTAATAATAATTCTTGGAAAACAACGTTCACTCATCGCATTATCAACATCACAGTTTCCAATATATTCCCATTCACACAGAATATAGTCAAAATATATTTTTATGAAATGTTTGGATTTGCTGTGCTACCAAATAAGCCAGGAGATAACCCACAATTGTTTTTTGGATTAATTTTTGCAATATCTTAAAAATAAACACACGAAAATGCTTAAAATTAATACAGTATAAATTTTCAATGAAAATTCAGAAATTTTTTTTTAAAAAACACACAGTGGGTGGACCTCTCCAAGGATGCCACTGCTAGTCTAGATAATTTCTGACTCGCGTAAACTTACTTTGGATTTACACTTGATGTGGTTGCAACTCCCACTTTTTTCTCAATGTCTTGAAGCAAAGCTTGGCCATTCTTCTATTTACTTGGTTACCATTTGCTCCATACAGCACGGTGCTAAAGGAGTGCTTCGTCTGTCGTCTTTCCACTCTTTCTCAATAGTCTACTGTCTCACCAGTTACTGGTCAATTTTAAAGATTTTCAGTAAATTGCTAAGTACTAAGAACTCTCTTTTCTAAGAAAAGCCTGAATAATGGGACTTCTATGCATTGTTAAAATTGAAACTTATCTATATTGCACAAACTTTGCCTTACATTTTTTGTCATGAGATATATATTGTTCATCCTTGCATAGTATTGGTACATTGCATGTTGAAATCATTGTTGATACCTCTTGTTGCACAAACTTTTGCTTGCATTGTTGGTCATGAGATATATATTGTTGGTCCATACAGTGTTTGTGAATTGCAATTGCATACCATTGTTGATAAGCATTGTTGCACAAAGTTTGCCTTGCATTGTTGGTCTTGAGATATTTCTCATTAATATGCTTTGCCATAGCCATGAATATCTATTTTTTATTAATAATTATTATTTTTTCCAAAGCTGAGGTAGACAATAACCTTCCTCATGCTTTGGAAGTCAATATGCAAAATTTCATCAAGATCGGAATAAAACTGTAGATTTATATAAGAAACAAACAAACCCACCCACAAATCCACAAACAACCTTCATTAGATAGATAGATAGATAGATAGATAGATAGATAGATAGATTTATACAATGACCTTGTCCAGAGCCAGTATGGCCTGCAGTCAGCCTGTGTGGTCTCCAGTGGGTAGTGAAATACATCATTTACTAGTAATTGGAATAATAGTTAGACAATAATGATATTAAAACTTATTAACTCTAATAAACATATTGCAAGATAAAAAATTATATATGAATTTAATTTTTACGTTATTGCCTAATGTTTGAGTTGACGTAAGTGAATGACTTAGGTTAGTTGGTTAAAGTTTTGGTATTGGATTGCTAGATTTAAGGAATAGTGTTATATGTCTTTTAAAGGCAGCTGGGGTATGGGTAACCCGGTTAGGGACATATTGTATAATCGAATTTTCAAAATAATCCGTCTGATTCCACTCGTGAGTAAGAATAGTAACAATTTGAGAAACATTGATTTCTTACTGTATTGTATTTCAGAAACTAGTGAAAGAGACAGATAGCATCACGAACCAATTTGTACAAGAAATTAATCCACCCAAGGAAGGTAAAGCAAAGAAGCGGAACCCTTGAATTTATTTTTTGGCCATTTATCTGCACTTTTTAACCTCCCCTTCCAATTTTTTAATCAAAAAATTGATTTTCTCAAAATCAGTATTTAGAAAATACAGGAATGATTAAAAAAGTACTTCACACTTTTAAAAATTTATTACATCAATGCTAATCAGAATATAGACACACCACATACGGATTCTTAAAGAAAAACTTTTGAAGTTTATTGTTACGTGACATTTGTGCTAAGATCCAGGAGTTGTGTGGTGCGGAGGATAATTTCAAGGACCGCCTCATTTTTAGTGACGAGGCCACCTTCCATGTGAGTGGTAAGGTGAACAAACAGAACTTCCGAATATGGGGGACTGAAAATCCAAGAGAATTTGTTGCACATGTGCGTGATTCCCCAAAGATTAATGTCTTCCGTGAAGTGTCCAAAACGAAAATCTACTGATCCTTTTTGTTATAGGGTAAGGTGAACAAACAATACACCTTGTGATTTTTAATGGGTGTGTGTAAAGGACAAGGTCTTCACCCTACCCCTTCCCCGTGACCTAGACGAGCTGAAAGAATGCATTACAGTAGCGATAGGTGGGATTGATTGAGACATGTTAATGCGGGTTTGCGACGAATTCGACTACCGCATTGATGTATACCGTGTCACGACATGGGTGCATATTGAACATCTTTAACTGTATCACAATAAACTTCAAGAGTTTTCTTTAAGAATTCGTATGCGGTGTGTCGATATTCTGAATAGCTTTGATGTAATAAATTTTTAAAAGTGTGAAGTTCTTTTGTAATCACCCTCTATAAAAGAACCCTATTTCCGTTCTCATCATTTCCGAACGAATGATATATCACACCCCATATGTAGCCATAGTTCTAAAGACCAAGTAACTGCCACCCCCAACAACTCCGATCCCACTGGGACAATTGGTCCCAACTACATAGGAAGGTAGATTTTGCATAGAGAAATTTCACTTGTTTACATACTTAAATTCAACGTGGATCACTTGGTCTCCTCTAATTCCCATTCCCGTTATTACGATCCTAGTGGGTCAATCAAAAGCAAACTAGACAGAGAAGGTGGGCATGGGCATAGTAAGCTACATTCCTACATTCCTTGCAGAAATTTTGAAGGGGACGGACGGACAGATGAACCTTTTGAAACCAATAAGTAGTTCCATTCTTCCGCTACCTCTTCCGGTGGAGATTTAAAAAAATCTTAGCCTAACTTCTTTGGTTGGCTATCATTGGCTACAAGCATGAAGATAGAATTACTGGGATATACAGGAATTTCGAAAACAATTTCAACGTGTGACTTCTTATCTAAGCTTCTCAACGTGATGAACAATCAAAGAGATGAATGAAATTCCTTCTTTTTCATGTCGTCAAGTAAAACTGATTCGAGTTCAAACATTTACTGAAATTAAATTAAAAATTCCAGAGAATTCCATGAATTACTTTGAAAAAATCCCAGGATTTTAAATACATTGGAAATGGTTGAAGAAAATTCTCCGGTTTATAGAATTTCATTTATCAGTTTGTGAAATTTGTAAAATTTAAAGTCAATTCTTATTTTTGATTCTCGAACTTATAATTAAACTAACAAATAAAAGCCTAAATTCATGACTACTTAAAATAACCCGTGGCAACTCTTCTTTTATCATTTTTCTCGTGTCATTCCACAGCAATAACATGATATTATTTCTTATTAAACATGTTCATCTAAAACCCTTTTTAAATCACCGATTAAATACGGCACAATATGTCAGTAACTTCAGTTATGTTGTCAGTAAATGTTTCCTCTAAACCGAATGCAAAGGGGTTAAGAACAACTCTAGCAAAATTTATATTAGTAAATTGAACATACAAATTAATTATATGCGTTTACTTTTTTGGCTCACCATAACAAAATAACTACTTTAATGTGGATAATCTTTGTATAAACTTAATGAGACTTTATTATAGTAGATAAAATGTCATATTTGAGGATGAATTGATTTATTTCTAAACTATGCATATAACATTTTATCTTTTTTAGAAACAAACATTGTAAACTAAGACGATGCATACTATTTAAATATAAACATTTTAATAAAGAATGTTCGCATTTTATATTAAAATTAAATTATTAAAAATTACTAGGTGTGATTATAAACATGTGAAAAAGGCCCAGAGATGTCATAATACCACCCTACTATATATGCATTGTCAGTTCATGCCTAGTGCCTGCCTGTCCTTCACAGACAAAAATATATAAATGGTCTTGGTTTCAGAATTTATAAATGGTAGCTTACAGTTAAGGGAAATTCATTTTCTACAGTTAATGCAGAGAGAGAAATGAACAAATCTTAGATTGAAACACATAGTGAAATGAGATAATAGTAAAATATTTATAAGTAACTCTACATTTCTACAAAAAAGCATTCTTTGTTTGCACAATTTGACATAAAAACTGGATAAGAAAATACGATGGCACACTTGCATGCAAATACATCTATGTCCTGCAAATCGAAAAATTTGGATATAAATGTGTATTATAATTTTACAATATTTGAAATTTTACTTTTAATATTATGGCTAAACTTAGAAGATTTCAAAATGCATTTGTGACATTGTATTAAATAAGTTACTTAGAATTATTTTGAGAAAATCTAACTGCTATCTATATATATAACTAGCAAAGGTACCTGGCGTTACCCGGGATAATTACACTTGTAGGTAAACAGAACAATCTCAAAAAATTAAATTAAATTTTGCAATATCTTAAAAATAAACATATGAAAATGCGTAGAATTAATACAGTGAAATTTCTTAATGAAAACTCAAAAAAAAAAATTTTAAAGGCTCACAATGGATGTACCTCTCAAATAATTTCTAACTAACGTAATCTTACTTCAGATGTATACTTGATGTTGTTGCAATTTCCACTTTCTCTCGATGTGTTGTAGCAAAACTTGGCCATTCATCACTTTGTGTAGTCTAGTGGTCGCCGATTTTTCTATTTATTGCTTTCAATTTGCTCAATACAGCACAGAGCTAAAGGAGTGTTTCCTTTGTCATCTTTCCACTCTTTCTCAATAGTCTGCTAACTCTTCATTATCTTCGGTTAATGATCATTTACAAGGATTTTCAAGAAATTGTTAAATTGTAAGAACTCTCTTTTCTAAGAAAAAACCTGAATAACAGGAATTCTATGCATTGTTACAAATTAAAACTTATCCATATTGCATCATCATTTTACGTTCATTGTTATAATTCTTGGAAAGGATTGCTTTATCATTGCATCATCATTTTGTGCTCACTGTTATTGGTGATTTGTGCGTTGATACCATTGTTGATACCTATTGTTGTGCAAAACTTTGCCTTGCATTGTTGGTCATGGGATATTTCTCAATATCATGCCTTGCCATAACCATGAATATTGGTTTTTTTATTGATATTTATTATTTTTCCTAGCTCTGAGGTAGGCAGTGACCTTCCTCATGATTTGAAGATCAAGTATGCAAAATTTCATCAAGTTCGGTATAAAACTGGAGATTGGTATAAAAAACAAACAAACAAACCCACAAACCCACAGTTTGTGCAACAATAGGTATCAACAATGGTATCAACACGCAATGCACCAATACAAGGCAGGGTTAAACAATATATATCTCATGGCCAACAATGAAAGGAAAATTTCGTGCAAGTGTAATTATCCTGGGTAAGGCCGGGTAACTCTTCTAGTCTATATATATAAAGAAGGATGTTTGTGGGTCTGTTTGTATGTTTTTTATAGAAAATCTACAGTTTATACAATATATATCTCATGACCAACAATGCAAATAAAAGTTTGTGCAACAATAGGTATCAACAATGGTTTCAACATGCAATTCACCAATAACAATAAACATAAAATGATGATGCAATATGGATAAGTTTCAATTTGTAACAATGCATAGAATTCCTGTTATTCAGGTTTTTCTTAGAAAAGAAAGTTCTTAGTACTTAAAAATTTCTTGAAAATCTTTAAAAATGATCAGTAGCTGGAGATAATGAAGAGTTAGCAGACTATTGAGAAAGAGTGGAAAGACGACAGAGAAAGCAAACCTTAAGCTCCGTGCTGTATTGAGCAAATGGGAAGCAAGTAAATAGAAGAATTGGCGACCGCTAGACTACCCAAAGTGATGAAAGGCCAAATTTTGCTTCAACACAACGAGAGAAGAGTGGAAATTACCTGAGTAAGAAATTATTGGAGCGGTCCAGCCATTGTGAGCCTTGAAAAAGATTTTTTTCGAATTTTCATTAAGAATTTTTACTGTATTAATTCTAAGCAGTTTCATGTGTTTATTTTTAAGATATTGCAAAATTTAATTTAATTTCTTGAGATTGTTCTGTTTACATCCAAGTGTAATTATCCCGGGCAACGCCGGGTACCTCTTCTAGTCTATACATATAAAGAAGGATGTTTGTGGGTTTGTATGTTTTTTATACAAATCTACAGGTTTATTCTGATCTTGATAAAATTTCGCATACATGACCTTCAAATCATGAGGAAGGTCACTGTCTACTTCAGATTTCGAAAAAATAATAATTATTGATAAAAAATCGATATTCATGGTTATAGCAGGGCATATTAATGAGAAATATCGCATGACCAACAATGCAAGACAAAGTTTTGCAACAATGGTATCAACACGCAATTCACAAACACTCTGCACGGACCAACAATATATATCTCATGACCAACAATGCAAATAAAAGTTTGTGCAACAATAGTTATCAACAATGGTTTCAACACACAATTCACCAATAACAATGAGCTCAAAATGATGATGCAATGATAAAGCAATCCTTTCCAAGAATTATAACAATGAACATAAAATGATGATGTAATATGGATAAGTTTCAATTTGTAACAATGCATAGAATTACTGTTATTCAGGCTTGTCTTAGAAAAGAGAGTTCTTAGTACTTAACAATTTCTTGAAAATCTTTAAAAATGATCAGTAACTGGAGATAATGGAGAGTTAGCAGACTATTGAGAAAGAGTGGAAAGATGACAGAGGAAGCACTCCTTTAGCTCCGTGATGTATTGAGCAAATGGAAAGCAAGTAAATAGAAGAATCGGCGACCGCTAGACTGCACAAAGTTTTGCTTCAACACATCAAGAGAAGAGTGGAAATTGCAACAACACTAAGTATACTGGGGTAAGATTACGTGAGTAAGAAATTATTTAGACTAGCAGTGGCATCCTTGGAGAGGTCCAGCCATTGTGAGCCTTTGAAAAGATTTTTTTCGAATTTTCATTAAGAATTTTTACTGTATTAATTCTAAGCATTTTCATGGGTTTATTTTTAAGATATTGCAAAATTTAATGTAATTTTTGGAGATTGTTCTGTTTACATCCAAGTGGAATTATCCCGGGCAATGCCCGGTACCTTTTCTAGTTATATATATTGAAAGAAGAAGGATGTTTTATTGTGGGTTTGTTTGTTTGTTTCTTATGGAAATCTACAGTTTTATTCCGATCTTGATGAAATTTTGCATACTTAACCTTCAAAGCATGTGGAAGGTCACTGTCTACTTCAGATTTCGAAAAAATCTCAATTATTGATAAAAAATTGACTATCATGGTTATGGCAAGGCATATTAATGAGAAATATCGCATGACCAACAATGCAAGGCAAGGTTTGTGCAACAATACTTATCAACAATGGTGTCAACACGCAATACACAAACAATCTGCACAGACCAACAATATATATCTCATGACCAACAATGTAAGGAAAAGTTTCTGCAATAATAGGTATCAACAATGGTGTGAACATGCAATGCACCAACACTATACAAGGTTCAATAATATATGTCTCATGACAAACAATACAAGGCAAAGTTTGTACTATATAGGATTCAATGCATAGAATTCCTGTTATTTAGGCTTTTCTTAGAAAAGAGATTTCTTAGTACTTACCAATTTCTTGAAAGTCTTTAAAAATGATCAGTAGCTGGAGATAATGGAGGTTTAGCAGATTATTGAGAAAGATTGGAAAGACGAGAGAGAAAGCAATCCTTTAGCTCCGTGCTGTATTAAGCAAATGGCAATTAGAAGAATCGTCAACTGCTCGACTACACATGCCCATGTTTTTGCAACATCAAGGGAAACATCTAAAGTAAGATTAAGTTAGGTTAGGTTAGGAGGCCATGATAGTCGAGGCCTTGCACGGATAATCATAATCATTCCTCTCACATGAGGCCTTGCATGGATAATATTAAGTGTTCTTGTGCTTCTGCAACCTGTTGCAACAAACAGGCTACATTTACTCTCGCTCCCATACCTGGGGGAGGGGGATTGTTCCAAGCTCTATCCTGCAGACTCATGATGTACGAATTTTTATGCCCTGGCAGTACAATATTCCTGTGTTGAGCCATAATTATGTTGAAATTATTTAGCTCTGGATACCACTATTGTATGAAACTAAATACTTGAAAGGAATGATAAACAAAAAAAATTTTAACCAAGTGGGCAACCATGATTGCTACCACCCGACTCTCAAAGAACAAGCGTTGCAGAAATTATCGCTTTTAAAACGGAAGCAAACGGTTTAGGCTTAACTTTGTAGGGATCAAACTATTCTAAAGAACAGATGAGCAATCATAAATTACGGACCAACAACTACGATTAAAACAATTATGGTTGATAACCCTCGGGAACAAAACTACTGATGCAGCTGATGTCCTCTCTTTGCCATGCTCCTACTTCTAAACTTCGACTTTCTACTCTCAACCGCTCTCAAAAAGCTTCTTCTACTTAGCAACTCTATTTTCTAATAAACTCCCTTTCTTAACCTAAATAACCTCGAACAAATATAAGACTTTGGAAAACCAAGCAAATTGGGCACACAACAAAAATTTGAAAAACTGTTTACCGGAATGATCAGGATACGAGATGAGGCTACATCAATGACCAAGAGGGGTGTGACTCCAATTAAACTCAAGGTAGGTGACTCTGAGGTAACTCGTCCTTCTTCTCCAATTTCATGTCCGTCCTTTTTCAGTTTCAGTATCTTCTTGGCGTGCTTTTTGAAACCGACTCTAACTCCTACCCTACCGGATTTCTTCTCATTATAATTCCCCCGGATCGAATAGTATCCTTATTCTAAAGGATTCTTATTAACCATCCTAATTATTCTTAAACTCAAATTTGATAAAGTTCAGCGACCATAATAGAATCTTTACACTCAGCAGACAAAGTAGCTGATGCGGGTAATTAGCTCGAGCAGACAATATTGAAAATGGCTATTCTTTAAGACTTTTAGTACACAGTAGGAACGGACATTATACTATCTTAACAAAACTCACATTTTCCCCTAGAAATCTCTGTCTCTCTTTCCTATTCACAATATTACTTCCAACTACTAGCATCATTTTCCACGCTCTGAGAAAATTTTATAAAACTAAAGCCGGACAAAAATGATAGATATCCCAGCGATTATTCTTAAAACTGAGGATTCCTGCCCTTATATACGAAAATTCTATGTCAATATCTTGGATCAAATTAAGCTTAGGACTCTCAATCTGGTGAGGTGAACCCTTAACTAAAAGTCTAAAGTAATTATCCGAGGCTAATGGATAGGCCACATCTGCTAGCACTAAGTAGAATTCTATTTTAACATAGGGAAAGTGATCTAGTTTACGATCAATATCACGTAAGATGCCGGTTCCTCACCAATGGTGCCTAAACAACCCCAGAAAAAAGCAACTCTACAATTTTCTTGAGAATTCTTCATAAGCTATGCTTAAGTTGATTTATTCTATACTCAAAGGTGGCAGCCTGGGAAGAAACAGTGGAAGTGGCTGAAAAACCAGAATGTATACACAACAAGGAAGAATTCCTATGACTTAAATTCTATGATTAGAGTAGAAATCAAGTTATAATATTAGCCCATAACGCTGATTCCTCTATCGGGTATCATGGATAGACAAGTCAAAAAAATAGAACAGGTGATTGCCCCTCACGTACCCCAAATGATAACGGAGCTTAAAAAGGTGGCATGTCAAACACGAGTCATGAAAAGGAGCCTTTATTGCAGACAGTGAGAAGACAAAGAAAAGACCCGGATGGACGGAAAATCATGCCAGAGAGATGGTGGATCAATATGGATGTGTGCGCACTTAATTAATAATAACTTTTTCTAGGAAATGTAACTTCCATAACAGGTGAAAATATGCCACGAGGCATCTACATGAGAGGAGGATACCTCCCATACAGTTAAAAATGACCCAATAGTTCAAATTGTGAAACAGGCAGGGAGAACTACAATGATGGACAGGTGTACCAGCAATTAAAAATCCTCTTTCTTTCATCATTACCCAACTCTAAACAGCTTAAAACATCGGAACCACATAAACTACAACACGAACACTGAATCTGCTCCCAAGAGGCGATACTCTACTCTATGTGAGAGAAAGTGGAAAGTTTAATTAATATCACCATTCTTAAAATCAGAAAAAATTTTTAAATGACTTTATTCTAATTCTCTTCATATGAAACTTCTTCTCATTTCAATGAACAATCACTGAGTCCGTAGTGCTCTGAAAAAGCTGAAAAGAACAGTAGTCCCTAATTCCCCCTTTTTATTAAAATTGTAGGAATAACACATCTCCTTTTGTATCATCAAGAAATTCTCGTGTTTCCGCCTAATGAAGCCTCCTCGAGGAACAAGTCAATGCTCGCAAGTGCACTTGCACTCGAACAAACTCCATTTTCGAAATCAAGCTGGCAATGAAATTAAAATTCCCAAGGAAAAACAAGGACTTTCTCAAAAGTCAAAAAAATTTACATGGTTGCATTTCCATAAGGACTTTTGAAACTAATTTAATGTTAAAACTGTGCCAATACGTATCATTACGAAAAGTGTAAATTGATCTCAACTCCTGATCTGGAACGTCTCAAACTGGAGGGGGGGAATGCAAATCCCCTTCAGTAATCCCTGTCGCTCCCATGGTGGGTGATGGCTAACTCTCATCCACCGTCCGACCACCTGTATCCCTATGGTTATGGCACCTCTTTCTCACTGAGCCTCTCGCTTCAAAAACGGCTTTGCGATGGGCTGTTCTCTGCTCCATTGCCCACACAATCATTCATTGCCCATCCAGTCTACTCTCATTTGTTCTTACTTATCGCCTAAACATTAATAATAAATTATTAATATTCTACCAGCACTAACGGCTCTCAACACCCTAATATTAAGTCTTATGATGATAATAAGTATCAAGACAGGAGATGTCAGCATCCCGATCTCCTTTAATTAAATCTAGACAATATTTGGGGCGCTTTCATCTCCCAACAAAAGTTCCTTCTTCTTTAAGCAACTTACTTAAACACATTCCCGCATCCCTCGTGATGCGATCAGGTGCGTCATCCAATCCCACCATTTTGACATCACTACTCTATGATCTAATTCCTCTTCACCTATCTTAATTACTGTGAGAATTCTTTATAGGAACAATTATCATGGCTCCCCTATTTTCTGTAGCGTGATTAACGACCAGGGAATCGCGAGGACATATTCTGGCCCAGTCTTCCTCTTTACCTGGTCCTCGACTCTATAAATTATACCCATGTGGGGGGGGGGCAGACAGGCTCCTCTTCTCTCACAGGCTCCACAGGGGGTGGAGGAACGACATTAACTTTAGGTATCTGCTAATTCCTACGCCAATACATAAGGTTCTCAATGGGAGGGTGAGAAGGTTCTGGCTCTGGTCTGTCTTCAGCCTTAAGATTAGGAGAAGATATATTCTATATTTGTCTTTGCATTCCATGTGCTGGCTTAAGTCGGTTGGCGTATTTATAATTGGCTTAATTGTTTATCACTCCCACCGACCTCCTGTATAATGAAATTCACTGGAGATAATTGTCTCACTATCTCATAAGGCCCTTTAAAATTATCAGCTAACTTTTAGTTATGCCCCTTTTTACTAGAGGTGGATACAAATAAACACTGACTTTAAATGACTAAGGCCACTGCCTGGAGCCATAATAAGTTTTTCTTTTTTGTTACTGGTCCTCGAGAGCTTTGCTTGCTATCTCGTTGGCGTCCTGCAGTCTCAGCTCAGTTTCATGAGCATAATTGTCATCTCTATCATAAGTTATGCGCTGGGGGGACGTTAATATATCTAATGTCAAGGTTGGCTCTTTCCCATAAAACAAAAAGAAAGGTTGGCTCTTTCATTGCACTGTGGAGGGTGGAATTATAAGCGAATGCACATAAGGGAGCTTCGTCCCACTTACATTGTTGCTTCTCAACATAATGTTTCAACATTGCCACCAACATTTTGTTATAACGTTCTATAGCTCTGTTCGAAGCCGGGTTATATGCTGTAGTGAATAAATTTCTCATTCCCAATAGCTTACACAACTCCTTCGTTAACACTGACTTAAAATTCGCTCCGCGATCCGTAAGCAATTGTGTCGGCATCGAATAACGAGCAAACACCATCTCTACTAATGCTCTCGCCACCATTTCAGCTTTCTGATCAGGAAGGGCAATAGCCTCCAAATATCAACTAAAATAGTCGACTAAAACAAGAATGTATTTATTTTCCCGATTTGATAATGGACAGGGACCCATCAAATCGGCACCCACTCGATAAAAGGATCGTTCCGCATTAGGGAACTTTTGAAAAGGCTGCTCCTTCCTTTTCAGAGGGGGGGATTTTTCTGACAACTCTCACACTTTCGACAAAATTCTTGAATATTTTTATTCATTCCCATCCAATAAAATTGTTTATCAACCTTTTTCCTGATTCTCTTCACTTTCACGTGTCCACTCATTGGAATATTTTGATACACTCTCATTATATATTTCTTATATTTCTCTGGCACTACCATTCGCTCCCATTTCTCTCTCCTAGAAGCACTAACTTTTAAATTATACAATATGTCATCATCATCAAGAAAATAATTATCAGCATCCATAGAACCATATTGCTTTAATCTCTCAATAATAAGACTTAAGACTGAATCTCTCTTTTCCTCTTCTGCAAATAATTCATGGGAGATGACAGGGCCATACTCCGTTACTGCCCCAATGGCTACTCTGCTGAGACAAACAGCATTGCCATGTATGCGTCCAGGCTTATGTATTATCTCGAAATGAAATTCTTGGAGCATCATACCCGAATGGGTTAACCCCGACCTGGGGTTTCAGACATTAAATAACCACTTCAATGGTCGATGTCCGGTAACAATTTTAAAATTCTCTCTCAAAAAATAAACTCGGAAATGTTTTATGGCATAAGTAACAGCTAAGCAGTCTTCCTCAGTGGTGCTATAATTGATCTCGCTCTTCTTTAAGAGATGACTCGCATATGCTAAGGTAGTTCTGCTCCTTCCACCTTCTGTGATAAAATAGCTCCCAATGCTAAGTCACTCAAATCTGTGGATATAATAAATTCTTTAGAAAAGTCTGCACTCTTTAAAACTGGTGCTGTAATAAGAGCATTTTTAATGCTTGGAATGCAGCTTCTGTCTCCTCTGTCCACTCAAAAGGAACTTCTTTTTCAGTCAAGTTCGTGAGGGGTTTAGCTACACGGCTAAACGAATCTATGTAGTGGCGATAATATCCCGCTAGTCGTAAGAATGATTGCACTTCTTTAATTGTAGTTTTTTTAATTTATTAATTGGGATCCAATACGTCCATCTAGGGCTTGAAGGGCTAGGGGCTGACGAGTTGGGTCCCTGGATGGACCTGGATTCACGACTGCTGTATGATGGTCGCAGCAGCCAGGGGGGGAGCCATACCTGATGTAGCTTAACTTCACAGAAGTTGTGTTCAGTGATAGCCACCAGGCCACAGCCTCCCCATAGGGAAGGAGTTGGCCTAGGGAATTCTTTAACTGAATATATCTTATCAGGGTCTGGCACAATACCTCTCTCAGAGATTATATAGCCCAAAAATTTCACTTCTGACTTTACAAACTGACACTCCTTCGGCTTCATTTTAATATTTGCCTATTTTATACATTCAAATAGGAACTCTAAGTCCTTTAAACATAGAATGTAATCAGAATGAGTCAATCAAAAGTTCGTCAACTCACAGAAGTGTAAATTTACCCTTTATATGTCTCATAATATGCTCTGCCGTTCTTTCCCACACATTCGATGAATTTGCTTACCCCATAGGCAATCGTTAAAACTCATACTTTCCTCCCAGTACTACAAATTCGTTCTATATGCCCAGCTGAAAATATTCCTGGTTGGCGTCAAATACTCTAAATATTTTAGCATTCTCCAATACTGACAAATTCTCAGATATCAACAGTAAGGGAAAAATATCGAGGTGCATCACTTTGTTCAACTTTTTGTAATCAACAACAAATCTAAAAGTTCATTCTTCCTTTTTCACCAAAAGGGCTGATGCTGCCCATGGCAACTTTGATTCAGTGATTACATCATGCTTTAATAGATTATCTAATATTTGGTCCATAATTTCTTGCTTTGTGTACAGAATACGGCACAGAGCTTGAGCAATAGGTCTCGCATCTCCTGTGTCTGTACTGTGATGAAAAGCGTGAGCATAACCCAAATCAAATTCACTCTGTGCAAAACAGATTCTGAACTCCCATAACATTTCCTCTAATCTTTCTCTTTCTCCCTTCTCCGTATGGTCTAATTTAAACAACTTTAAATATTCTTCTCTACTTAGGTGCTCTTTTATCTTCTCATCCTTAATCTCAATAGTGTGATTCAACACAAAGGGGGTTGTTCTGCTGCTTGTAAACTTTCTTCTTTATCTAAAATTAATTCCTCCTGGGAACAACTATTTCTGATAGGTACTGTGTGTTTTTCCTTCACTTCCACTAAAACATTAGCTGTCTTTAGCCCTGGCACCTTTAGATCATAAGCTTCAATCACAGCCTGTCTCCTTTGAAACCCTTTTCCTTTTAACACTCCTTCACTCAATATTTCAGAAAATGGAAGGATAACAACTTTCCTCTTTAAATGGACAGGCACTATTTCCATGTATTCTCTCAATTTGTCTGTTACAAAAAATTACATCCTAATCCATCCTCATCTGACTTGACCTTCAAAATCAAGAAAAAATTTCTTTGTTACAAAAGTATCTTGGACAAAAATCCCATCACAACTAAGAGGCCATATTTTGTCCCATTTGTAACATTCAATCTTACGAATTACCATTACCTAATCCCTTTGTGACTTCATACGCTCCTTTCGTACGAAAAATAATGTCCTGTAATCCCCACTAACTCTAATTTAGGTTTCTCAATAGCTCTAATTAAATATCCCTCTTTTCTTAATCTCTCAAAAATTTTTGCAGATAATAAAGTAACCTTACTTCCCGTATCAATAAGCATTCTTGCCTTAATAGTCCCTAATAATGCCTCTACCATTAATCAACTAACATTCTTCGATAAATGTTTTTTATTTTTTCTCACTGCTTCTTTAATTACACCTCCTCACTGAGCCGAGAAGGGTCTTCCCTCATTTTTTGTCACCATCTGTTGATTCAAGTCTCCCCTTTCCACTAGTTGTTCCATTTTATTATTCATTTCTCTCACCTTTTTTCCACAATCTTTCTCCATATGTCCCTTCAAATTACAATAGCGACAGATAATCTCTCTTGATTTGTTTGCATAATATTGGGCCAATTTTTGGCAATTATAACACCTGATCTCTTTAGATAATCTGAGCATTCCACCTCGTCCTCTCCCACCTGCTGTATTATTTGATTCTCGCCTTTCTTCCCAAAATCTGTTTTATTGTTTCTTCCACTCTCAATCCAATATTACGCTCTACTCTATCTATTATATTCTCTTCTAATTCTGTATCTGTTAACATGTTCATTTCTGCTGTTTTTCCTTTTACTCTCTTCTCCACCTCCTCAATACTCTCCACTGCTTTCACTGCCTCATCCCAGTTCCTGGGGTTCATATACACCAATCCCTTCTGAATATAGGGCAATAACCCTGCAATAAATCTTTCTTTTGATCGATTTGCCATAAATTCTTTCCCATACTCTCTTTTAGCGTCCTGTATAGTTCCTTCACATTCAACTGGCATCAATAAACGTCTACCCAAGGCTTGAAGTCTCTTTGCAAATTGCAACACACTCTCATTCTACTCCTGAGGGCAATTAATAATTAATAGTCTCACAAAGCTTTTAAGTTATTTTTATAAACAAGACATATTGATTTATTTTTAAAAAATTCTACATTACACACAAAGTTTAAGGATTAACTATTCTCACATTAAAGTTAGAGAATGGTATCTGGTGACCACATCATATAAAACAAGAGAGGAAGTGTGTACACCATTACCCGAACTTCAGGTTGTCGTTGTCCCTTGATGCGGTGAAAGGCGTGGGCGAAGTTGGTTTGTCTGCTTTGGGCTCTACAAATATTTAACTGATTGTATGCTTAAGTGATAAGAATGTCTATAACAATAGAAATTTTAATGGTTTCAGTTTAGGGATAATAAACTGGTACAAAGAATAATTGGAATTTTTAGTGAAGATATTTCACTCTAAAATAATAGCGACTTCTTCTAAATTCATCGTGTCTCTCTCTCTTCATCTTCTCATAGCTCACCATAAATGTCTTCTCTCTCAGCACATCAGAAAGGCAAGCGCTTGCAACACATCAGCAAGGCGTTTCTCTCTCTCAAAAAAACCTCACAAAATTCGACAATAGCCCTCAAGAAATTGAAAGGGGATGTCGATCACTGATGATAGAATAATCATCGCTGATTGGACAAAATTCAATAGGTGCTTATAAGTTGATAGGCATGGCACAGGGCTCACTGTTCGAGGAGGAGCACAAAGGGGGGATGGTTGGGCTGATCTCCACTCGATTCGACAGAGCTCTCTGTAAAATAACGCCGCTGTCAACCAACTCAGATGATAAACAATACGTTCGTCCGGCTAAGGAAACATTAAAACAGTTTCAAGTAAATGCCCCGTCTTATAACAAAGTTATAAAATCGGTATTAACTGTTAATGAAATTCATAAAAAATTACAAATGCTCTTTAGAGGGGGGGGGGTGGATCTTCACAGAAATGACAAATCCTGCAATATCTTTAATTTAGGTTTTTTATGTACTACTAGGCTTAATAACTGCCATTGCTCAGTTTTAATTCGAAAAAAGTTGTAAACTAAACAGTGAAAGCTGAAGAAATTGACATGAATAGTTTTTAATTGAAAGAGTTTTTCTCTTGACTAAATCAAACAATAAGTAAAGCACAAAACCATACAAAAAATGGAATTAGTTAATCCAAAACTTCCAAGTAAACAATGGTCTTAGTGAAGCCTTTCTGGCTAGAATAGATGTAAAGATTATGTGGAATGTCAAAACGTGAGCAATCACCATATAGCTGACCATAAGAAAAAGAAGCAGACATTAGATCAAGTCTAACAACTATTAAGAGAATGTCCCTGAGACTTGTTGATTGACATAGCGAAACAGAGCTTAAGAGATATTTGAAGTCTCTTGAACTGAAATGGCAGTTCTGTGTCTGATGGAATCAGTCTGATTCTTGGTATGGACACAATTTCATTTTTCTGTTTCCCTGTGATGATTTTCATGTTTTTGATAATTAATCTTGTTTCATCACACTATCGTAGAGGATCCAAGTTTCTCAGTAGCATAATAGCTGCTTCTTTGAGGATAAAGGTACGTGTTCCTCGGTGCGACTATCACAATGATCATTCAACGATGATTGTTGAGCACTATTTCTTTGCATTTCCTGTACAGCTGTTTTGCTCCGAGCGACTTTACAAAATGAGTATAATCTTCTAAGTCTCACATACTACATGCATTTTGACCAGGATACACGTTTAATATAAATATAAGTCGTTAATTATTTGAAATCAGATAATATATTCAACATTGTAAAAATTATTTACATTCAAACTTTCATATATTGAAACTTTTGAAAAACAAAATGCCTGAATAAAGGATTATTTCGATAAAATAATATACGTATTTTATACTCTTGTTATAATAGCCAATAGAGTCATCATCGATGATCATACGTCTTGAATAGTCATTCAGGAGAAGTGTGAATATAATCGTTGGTCGCTAATGTTTTTTGTTTTGAGAACACTATGTGCATCATGGCTCCTTTGTTCCCGGATGGTGATGATGAAATTCTTCTCGAAATAGTGGCGAATCACTGTCACATGCATCCTACTAAGGATCAAAGGGTCAAGGACAATATATGGGCTGACATTGCCAACAAAGTTGGAAAAACAAATTCTTCTTTAGTTGTATAAAAATTTTTATTTTCTTTTAATAATTTCTTTATTTTTGGGAGAACTCATTTACAATTAATAATAAAAAATACGCCAAATTGCACAGAAAAAAGGGATAAAATGGAGAAATATATATATACAGAGGGTGTCTCAGAATTCATTGTACACACTTTTAGGGGAGTTAGTATGGGTGATTCTAAGCAAAAAAGTTCATATGAACATGGATCCGCATTTGAACAATAACTGAGATATGAACAGAAATAAAAATGCTGCCACCAAGATCAACAAGTTAATAACTCAGACTCAGGTACTGCAAAGCCTAGATTAATAAAATTTGCAGGAATAACAGGATACATAAGACTGTGCATACCGTTAAAATTTGTTCGAATTCCCACAAGAAGTTTCCGAGTTACTCATTTGTGAGTACTAACTAGCACGTGTAACAATTTTGACTGTGTAACTGTGTAATTCAATCAAATTTTAATGGTATACACAGTCTTATGTACTCTGTTATTCCCCCAAAATTCTATAATCTAGGCTTTACAGAACCTGAGTTATTAACTTGTTGATCTTGGTGGCGGCATTTTTATTTCTGTTCATATCTCAGTTATCGTTCAAATTCGGACCCATGGTCATATGAACTTTTTTTGCTTAAAATCAGCCATACTAACTCCCCTAGAAGTTTATATAATGAATAAAATAAAGTCATGGAGAAACAGCATGTCAATCCGGGCTCTACATAAAGAAAGTGCATCAAGAGTTAATGAGCACAAATTAGTAAGGTAGATATTGGATCGAGGTTGTAGCCAAATTTACGTGAAACATACTTTAGGAATTTATTTTAGACACTCTCCAACATATTAATAGATTTTTTGTATTACGATGACCATATGGGAGTGGCGTATTCCATTATTGGAAGAACCTTTTGGGGGGGCCGTGGCCAGGGTTGCCGAATTTGTGCGAATTTTGAGACAATTTTTGGGTGAAATTATTGTCCAATAACAAAAAAACTTGTTTTAGACAATTATTAAAACGAGGACGAGACGTGAAGACCAATGGAACACCAGAGGCGTGATTAGGTCATATCATAGTTCTTTTTAATGATTCAGGTGATCCTTCGTATGCGCACTGTAAACTTTGCAAAAAACGTTAAGGCAAGAAGACAGAACTAAATCAAGTATGACAGCATTGCCAAAACAAACGTTTCAAATTTTGAGTCAATCTTTTTGCCATTAAACAAAGTAGATTTAAGATTTGACTAAAGGAGAGATGTTTCAATTTTTTATAATCAGAAATTCTAGAAAGATTTCCCAGTAATTTTGTGATGTATGAAAAGATAAAAAATCTTTCTCCTGCACTCATTCTTTGTCAATGCAGAAAACCATTTTGAGAATTGCCACTAAAACTGGTTTAGCATGATTGAATCTCAGTGGCGATCAATAATTACTAAAGATTGGACCTTATATTTTTAATGAAAATGTGCCAAGTGACTGTCAGCAGTGTGGGACTGAATTGTACCATTACAAAGATGATGGAAAAGAGTATGCATTTTGAGAAGTTCCAACATTTGCTCTAAGAATTCTCCATCTTCCTATCAGCAATGCATCTGTCGAAAGAGTCTTTTCCATCATGAATAATATCAAAACTCCACTCCGAAATAGAATGGAGTTACCTTTGTTAGATGCAATAATTAGAATAAGAACACAACTTCAAAGTGAAAACAAAGGTTGCAATTCTTTCATCCCAACTAATGAAATGTTAACGATATTTAGCAATTAAATTTATAGCGATGTCTTTTAATCTTTGATTTTAATTTGTATTTTTTGTAGAATTTTTGAAGAAATAAACGAATATTTTTATTGTATGGTATATTTATATTTTGATAATGTTCAGTAATGGTTGGAAGCTTACATCATGGACATAATGTAGATTTGCAAAGTTCCCACAATCTGAAAGTCAGTGAAAAAGGGCTATTTTCATGCATTGGGCAATTTTGGACTACTAAAGTTCCCCAATTGGGCAACTGAATAGTGCTTGAACCTGGCAACCCTGGCCGTGGCCAGGTGAGCTTTCACTGAACACAACTTTTGTAAAGTTAAGCTACAACAGGCATGCCTCGTCACTGCATGGGTGACCATCCGTGATAGCCAATCTTTACCTCCCCCCTGGCTTCTGTGACCATCATACAGCAGTTGTGAATCCAGGTCCATCCAGGCACCCAACTCATTGGCCTCTGGCCATACAGGCCCTAGATGGACGTATTGGATCCAATTAATAAATAAAAACAATAAAAACACAATATCTTGATTGACAGCACATTTCTAAAAGGGTGAGAATGTCTGATAATGGAACCCAATGCCCTATACTGTAGGACTTTTTAGAAATATTATCTACATGGCAGTTAAAAGATAAGGCAGAATCAAAAATTACTTCAAGATGGATAATTTTACTAACTCTAGTGAGAATGGTTTTGTTCATGGAGTAGTCAAAGTGAATAGTATGATGATTTCTGTTAAAAGTAATCACTTTGCATTTTTCAATATTCAGTTGCATCATGTTTAGAGTGCACCAGTTGATAAGACCGTTAAGGCAGCATTGAAGACATTGACTGTCAGTAATAGAGTTGAAGAATGAATAAATTTTTAAATTGTCAGCAAATAACAAATATTGACATTTCTCAAGGGCCATACCAATGTCGTTTGTAAATAGTAAGAAAAGTAGAGGCCCAAACTGGGATCCTTGAGGCACTCCACTGGTGACTGTAAAAAAAGGCTGAAACTGTATTGCCCAGTTTTAAGGATAATTTTCTGCCAGTGATAAAGTTGGAGATCCATGCTAATAGGTTGAAATTATTGATAATGAACTTTTCATAAATCATTAAATTTGTGACAGTAGACCATCCTTTAATAAAGCAATGCTGAAGAGCTGTAATAATGGAATGGAAGACGGGTTGAATTTTATCGAGAACTATTGGTTCAAAAAGCTTGGGGATGGCTGACTGGCACCAGATTTATGAATAAGAATTTTAAATCCTTTTTTCCAAACTTCAGGAAAAAGACCTGTTGACAACGATTTATTGAAGATAACCAAGAGGGGAAAGCTTTTCTATGTAGCACATGATCGCAGAAATGTAGGGTGGATATTATGTGGACCAGGTTTCTTGATCATGTTAATATGATTGAGTTTATCTTCTATATCCTTGATAGAAATGGTGAGCCTAGAAAGATTAGTTGGTAATCAGTAGTCACTAGTGATATCTTAGTTATTGGCAGCACTGTTATTGTAGGTAGAGGAAAAGTAACTAGCTAAAGTATTAGCAATGTCTTGAGGGCAATTTAAAACATCTTTATAACACAGGGATATTGGCATTGTATTGGAAGCCTTTGTATTATTAACAAAACGCCAAAATGATTGAACAGTGTTTTTAATTATAGATTCTATGTGGTTAACATAGTTTTGATAACACGATCTAGAGAGAGACTTGTTCTGAAATCTAAGTTGGGAAAAAAATACAAAATCTTCATGACGATGCGTAGATTTGTATTGGTAGTGGACAAAATTCTTCCTGGCGATAAAGGATATAAGATCTGGAGTTAACCAAGGAGAAAAATTAAAAGATTTGGCTCTTCGCTTAAGTACAAAATTCTTAATTAAACAATATAGAACAGAGTAGAGAAATTTAACAGCAGAATTTATGTCCATAGAACTGAGCATACACCAGTTGATTTGAAGAAGATGATGATGGACAGAGGCGTAGTCAGCTTTACTATATTTATAATAGAGGGTTTCACCTCACATGGTTACCAGATTAGTATAGAAGGGGATGGAACCCTGTATCGGTGGAAGATGGAAATCAGGTGGGATGAGAGAATCATGAGAGATGGCCCTGAAGACTTGTAAGAAGACAGAACTAAATCAAGTATGACAGCATTGCCATTTAGAACTGTGTTACACTGAGAAAGGCCAAGAAATTGCAACATATTATTAAGTAAGTGTTCTTGGGCATGTAAATTATCACCTTCATAATGATTTTTTAGCCAGATAGGAGTAGGAGCTCTCAGATTATAATCACCCAGAACACATACGTTAGCAAAGAGAAAAAAAGAGACATTATTCTTTCCATTTCGGTAAAATGCAAATCGTAGGTTGTGACGTACTATCTGGAGGAATAAACACACAACATAAAACCATTGGGAGGGGACCTGAAGTTAGCTTCACAAATTTATATAATAATAATAATTATAAACAGGAACCTCTGTGATAGCCCAATTGGTAGAGGTGTTGGCCATGATAGTCGAGGTTCCTGGTTCGAATCAGGGTCGCAGAATTTTTCCTTTCATTTTTCATTCGAAAAATTATTTCCTATGTTTATAATTATTATTATTATCCGTGAGTTCATCTAACTTTCTCATGGTTTGGATAGGAGAAATTCTCGATCCAAGAGCCAGGAGCCCGCCTCCCATTGGACTTTCAACCGTAACATCTTGGTTGTCTTTAAGACACCTTGTGACAGCTGGCTGTCTGGGTGTCTGCAATAGCCCAATTGGTAGAGGCATAAGCCATGATAGTCGAGGTTCCTGGTTCGAATACGAGTCGCAGAATTTTTCCTTCCATTTTTCAACCGAAAAATACACAAATATATGATCCACTTCATTAATAACAGTAGAAATAATATAGGATGAGAAACGCTTTTTAATGGCAAGGAGAACACCACCACCTTAGGATTTACAGCTTGTGGAAATCGATCTGTCACAATGATAAATATAGTAATTGGGAAAACCCAATTCATATTCAGTAATGTCAGAAGATAAGTTAGTTTCAGTTAAATAAATAATGTCATGGTCAAGAATCTGTATTTAAAACAATTTCAGTGAGTTTCTTTCAAAGGCCGTTAACATTTTGATAGTAAAAAGTTAACGGGTTTCCCGTGCATGTCAGTTTTTTGATTTAGATTCAACAACTTGGGTTTAATATTATTTTATCTAATGACTATGTTAGATTTGCCACCCATTTGACGATTGTGCAGCTCTTTTCTTAAAGCTCTGAAAAAATCGCGTTCCATCGCCGTTTTATCCATGTTAACAGACAATTTGAATTCACGTAAAACGGCTTTTCTTTTTCTTAATAATAGCTAAGCATCAGCTTTGGGGGGTAGAACAATTTTTAAGGGACATACCTTAGTGGGAGTGGGTTTTCCTAGATGGAAACAATGAAAGTTGTTGATGGGCGCTGACAGTGGGGAGTGAGAGGAAATGCTTTGGATTATTTTGCCAACTAATTCAGTATCATTTCTACAGCCACTGTTGTCATTACCATTGTCGGGTTGTTCATCGAGGCCAAAGACGATGACTGTTTTCTCGCGATTGCTGGTCATTTAGCTCGACTTCATTGGTGTCGAGAGAGGACGAAGACGAAAGGCTTCTATTATGCAAAGACTTGCATAGTTCAGCGATATGAATCTGTAAATTCAGAATTACCTCTTTTATGTCATCTCTCAGTGCTCCATCATCTTTGCATTTTTTGCAAATGTAAAAGAGTGAGGTGTCTTGAGATAGGAGTAGCTTCGTTATTTTCCACTCGAGCCCTGTACACTTGGCGTGCACAGATTGGCGGCATTTATCGCATTGATTCGATCCACTTCAGGGCAAGATTTTTCACATGCAAGGCACCATTTACTACATATAACTGACATTTTAGCATAAATTAAACTTGCGAGCGAGGGAGTGGGCACGTTATAGTTAGAAATGGCAGGGGATAAAGTTAATTATAAACTGGAAGAAAAGCCTTAAATAACTTGGGAAAGGGGAAAGAGACAGCAAGGGGAATAGGAGATGAAATTAGAGAACAGAGGATAGAATAAAAAGTTAAAAACTATACAAGCAAAAGGGGGGTGCAAGGAGGGGGGGGGGGCAAGGAGAAAAGAAACTCACACCAAAGTGTGAAGATAGAGCAGAGGACAGATGTGGAGAACAGGAAGAGGCAGAGAATAGCAGGAGGAAGCATAGAATTACATATATATAACTTATATAACTTTTTATGTAAAATTTTTTGACGAAAGTGTACCACAAAATGAACAAAATTTTATTATATTCAATAACTTTATTATTCTGAAATTTGTTCACAATGCAATAAAAAATCGATCTTTAAATATTCATGGCATTTTATTCGTATTTCAGGTCAATGAAAAATTGATTTTCTTTGATATATATATATATCAGCCCAAAGATAGTGTTCTTTGGCTCTTTTCATTCCAGCTCCTCAATCAAAAGGGATATAAATAATAATCATTTACACTTACTCAACTATGCACTAATTCTCTTAAAGACAACTTTTCTATAGAACTATGTGATTGCGAATGAAAACACGCGATTAGTAAAAAATCAAAAAATCGCAGATGCTTCAAGAAAAATGGTAACCAATGATTATCGTTGAAAGATCATCGCGATAGTGGCACTGAGGAACATATAACTTAAGGTTGTGTGGTGGCATTCCAGGTGGCTGGACAAAGTTTACAAACTCAGTTGGAAACTCTACAGGTTCATCCTCATTGAAAACAGTGTGAATACATCGGAAAGAACTTGCTCTTTTAGACAATATATTTAGCCGATCCAGTTTGACTTCTTTGACTTCATCATTTTGTGGAGCAAAAATCGCTCATTTTGATGGAGCCTTTGTAGTTGTTGTTCGTGTTAGAAAAGACTTCTGCCTTGAGCTCATCTATTGTGCCAACCTTCTGTCCAAATGGCAGTTGATGCATGTCGAGCTGTTGGTACAAAGGTAATCTTCCATTGCCAATGGCAAGCAGCTGCTGTGGAAAGTGCTCAGCTGTTAAATCTCCACACAGAAGGGCTCTGATGTTGATCTTCAGCTCCACTTTCTGGTCATGCTGCCATAGAATGGAGATCTTCAAAGAAGCGTTCAACTCCTGAGACTTTTGAATGTCGGGAAGGGTTTGTTTGAAATCTTCTGCAAATACCACTGCCCCTGATGTCCTTCAAAGTTTCCTCCTCAGCATCAGGAGCTTTGCCATGTGACATGGTGCACTAATCCCAGACAATGAGCCGTATTTGTTGCAAAACCTTAGCCATGGTTGAATTCCTTGAAAAGTTGCATATTGCAGAATCTCTTTTGGCCAAGTTCAAAGAAATCTTACAGGCTGAATGTGCGTCCTCCCTTAGTAAAACATGTTGCTGCAATGCCAGAAGATGCCACATCAAGAGCTATGAAGCGCTGCCTGGTCTTTGTGACAAGAACATTTATGAGGAAGGTTTTTTCTTCAGCAAGCTGGCACATCAAGAAAGAACAGTAGCAGTCTGTCTTCTGACAGCATCAATTATCCTGTTGTTAGCAGCTCTATGGTTATCGAGGCTCATTTTAGCAACAAAATCTTCCAGTTCATCTTTCTATCTTCTTCTGTCTATCTGAGATCTCTCCAACTTTTATCTGTTCTCATATTCTATTACCTCTTTAAATGATTAGAGTAATTATCATACCACTGAATAAAAGAGAGAGAATGTGGGGGGTGGGAGTAAAACAAGCGTTATATCTCCACCATGACTTTGACCTCAGATCATTTTGACCTTCCCAGGGTCAACCTGAAATACCATGCAAAATTTCATCAAGATTGGTCCGGCCATTTTGGTATGCTTAGCGAACACAAAGGCAGACATACATAAAGAAAATTTTATATATATGGATAATATCTCGGAAAAATGTTTAATTCATAAAGAATTGACAAGAAAGTTTAAATGTTTTCCAGCAGGGAAATCCCAAAAATACGAGAAAATATAACTCATAATTTATGGGCAAAATTGAGAGAAGAGAGTTTTAGTAAAGACTAAATTATAATAGTTTCTTCTTTACTAATTACTGGCCAAATTCAACACCTCAGATTAATCTGTGAGTTCGGATTAAGGTTAGAGTTGAATAGGAGAAATGGTGTTTGAATTTTTCACTATTGGAAAACAAGATTCTAATATTAAAGTTTAATTATAGACTGTCAAACTCGCACTTTGAACCCAAGATGGTAAATACGACCTAAGTGACACTTTTCATCAGTTAGTAAATGATTTTTTTATGTAATGAAAATTAAATTTTAACATATAAAAATTGTAAAACGGAAATAACTTTATGATACATACAAATGCGTATAGTTGCTCCAAGTTTTGAACTGTTGTTTTGTTGAAAAGTGCGATGATGGATTGTATCAACTGATCCAAGCGAGAAGCCAAGTCCGATTTAATTTCCTTTATTGGATAAACCAAATCCATGAGATAATTGAGCAAATTATTGAGTATTTTCAATTGTGATTTCAAGAGATTTTCTAAAGCAGGCATTTGAAATTCTTTTTGTAGTGGATGCTTCAATGGAATTGGTGGATGATCTTCATGGCTCAAGGCCGGTAATGTAATTCCAAGATATATAATTATATACAACTTCGGTAATTTTTGCATCATCTCTGAAAAGGAAATATTTCATATAGATGCCACTTAGGGAATTTATTTGCTTCTTAACTTTTATAAAGAAAGCAGATTAAAGCAGAGTGAATTCAGTAGATAGCATTGGTCCTAGATCTCACCCAAAACCTATCTAATGCCGATGTTTGCGATACTAGCCCCAGAAGATGAGCATTTACGTAGGATCTCTAGAATTCTTTATTCTTGAAAGCCTCGTGAAACGCGAAAAACTACTCTTTTGTTTATATCCTTACTAGTGTTCACTTTATTTTGAAAATATGCTCAATTTTTCAAAACAAAAATACATAAGCTAGTAGTGATACAGTTATTGCTAAATGGCAGTGCTAGTATCGCATCTGTCTCTAGATTGTGTGTGATTGTTTACCATTATTAACAATCCATAACATTCTTGACTTTGACCACGGTCTAGAATAACATAGTTCATTGTGAAAAATTGGTAAATGAAGAAGATCGTTTGATGGTGGCGCTGCAGTAGCAATGAGAGTAAGGATGTGTTCAGTACTGGCGCTGTGAGTCCTGCAATGAAATTTCTATTGGACTCGAACAATGGATGACGGAGTTAATCCTTCTTTAGAATTCAATCACCCTGTTACCATTACTTCCTTGTTTAGACGAGGTGGTGAAGAAGGAAATATTTCCAATACGCTCACCCAACAAAGGCAGCTGATACTATCTCCAAAAGAAATGTCATTTATCAATCTCAGGGAAAATAAATAAATAAATGTTAACTTCACAAATTTGTGGTCATTTTAAAAACTGTGAAACCTGATCTTGAAATAAAATTGATATCGGGAGAATATGTATTGAATGTTGTTTTTGTAATTTTTTTTAATTTATTTATCTTTATTTTTATTTTTTAATTTTTTTGAAATTTAAATTTTGAAAATAAATGAAATGCTTTAATCCATAACTTAAAATAAAATATCAATTATAAAGAAGACGTACTTTTGAATGATATATTAATCAATAAAATTAATATAAGAATACAGTAGGCAACGACAGTTTCAATTTTTCATTCTTTTCAAGCTTGAGGCCAGGACGAAACACCTCGTCATTCCTCGCCATTTTGTATACTTTTCAAGCTATTTTTATCATTTTTCATATCATATGTAGAGCAGATAAATAAACCTACTATTCAAAGGCATCTACATAATATTCCATCATCAAAGATGAATTGAATATTTAAATGAATGAATTTTTTGATAGATTGAGCATGTTTTAAATGAACAATGGACTTAACAGTAATTTCAAATATGTCAAAAGATTTTTACATTAATATCACCTAAAAGTTCAAGTGCTTTTTAATTTATAATCTACTGATACTGGTTTTACCTTTCACCTTAAAGAAATTATTTTTATTTTAAGTCCATGAAATTTTACAGCGTACTAATTTATTAAATCTTGTACATGATTATATTCATATATTAACAGTTTCAGAAACGCACGACAGCTACAGATGTTGTCATTATTCTTAGATTCGATCGTCATATAACATATCTTTTAATCCTGTCTAGTGGCTATTTTTCTCAGTTTAATGCTGTGCAGAAACAATTTTTTTCTAACATTTGGAAACATATATTTTTGGTCTTACTGTATTAATAATGCCAATAAATACTTTTCCTAAAGCAATACAATTAATCTCATTGCAATCCGACTTCGGATTTTAAATTTAAATTATGGAATATTAAACAAAAATTGTAAATAAAATACTTAATGATATTTGAAACATTACAAAGCGCAGAACGACAAAACGCGTCGGCGATAAAGAGGTTTAATCTAATTGGGTTTTGGACAGTTAATTATCAATAATAATAATTTTATAATGCATCAGAATGTCCATTAATCATCCTGGTCAGGACCGATGAGGTGACAGATACGAAAAGATTTTTAAATAGTGCTTTATATTTCAAGTTCTGCAATATAGCATCTACATGAATGTATATACATATATTTAATAATCAATGTATCTATATAAATCATATATACCTATTGCATTACTATAAATCGATTACTATACATGGTGTCCCACAACAGGTATAAAATACTCCGTGAGCGTATTCTACATAAAACACTCAGACGATAATGCCGAATACAATTTTTGTTTTAGATTGTTCATTTTTGAGTTATGGGTCTTCAAAGATAACGAATTTACCCTAATTTCGCTTACAATTCGTTTTTAAATTTGACTTAAAGAGTGTCAATTGCTGCCGTTTATTGTTGTTTAAATTGTTATGCCACTAATCGTTACTTAGATAAAATGGAAATAAGTAAAGGAGACTATTTCGAAATATTAGCTTTGTATGCGAGTGCAATAGAAGTGCAAATGCTACAGCTTATGTTTGGGCAGAGCGGTTCCCTATTCGGTGGCCACTTTGAGCATTTAATGTGAATTAGGATTCCATAGATTGTTATTAATAATTATATTTGCATTTTAGTATTATTAGAAATCAATGTTTATTAATTTATAATTCCTTTATGTTTACCACTTAGGTTTTGAGGTTTAGTTTAACAAATTGATTTTTCACTAATAAAATCAGCTTTTGGAGATAGTATCAGCTGATGTATCAGTATCGAGCACCTTTGAAATATTTTCCTTCTTCATCCCCTCATCTAAACAAGAAAAGGTAATGGTAAAAGGGTGATCGAATTCTAAAGAAGGATTAACTCCATTATCCAATGTTCGAATTCTATAGAAATTTTGTTGCAGGACTCACAGCGTCAGTACTGAACACGGTCTAAAGCACTATATAAAGAAAGTATAGACAATCATTGTTGGGAGCCATTTTGATTCCTATTTCATATGATGATTTCTTTTTGTTTTGCAGTAAATTAAAACATGCAGATTGAACAGTTCCTTTTTGACTAAAGTTAGAGGGTAATTTGCCTTTGCAATTTAAATTTGCTTAATATATTGCTTTCTTTATATAGTGCTTTAAGTGAGAGCAGAGGCAGCGAACTTGATGTGACTTATATACGTGACTTCGCTTTTGTTTTTGGGCGAAATTGGTAGTAACTTTATAGTATAACATAGGGACGACAGAGATTCCAACTAGTTTCGCCTTTTATTCCCGGCTTTATCATGGATAACACAACAAGAGGCTCGCAGTCCTTATATACAGAAGCAAGGTACATAGTATACAAAGAGATTGGAGGATGGAAATAGAAAGTGAACCAATCAAGAAAATAGTTAAACCAATAACAGAAATTACTATATGAAACCGAGAACAGAAAATACTAATGAAACCAATAACAAAAATTATTATAGGAAACAAAACAAAATGATAAAAGAGGAAAGCAAACAAATCGCGGACCGAATAGAGAGCGCATATCTTTTTCTCAGAAGACAAGAAGATTTACAAAAGAGAATGAAAGTAAAATTATATAAAAATATCTGATAATAAATAAATTATACAAGGTCGGAGACAGAGTTAAGTATGGCATAGACATCAAAATCCGTTTGGCAATTGAGGAGGAGGCCAGGAGTAGATCTCTTGGCTTTAAATATTTCTATTGACTCAAGGGTCGCAGTCTTGAACGGGTCGTTGCATTTGTGTAAGATGGACATCACTTCATCTTGGGTTTTCAAAGTATGTCCGGAATCGGTAAGATGGTTTGCATAGTGGGAATTACGATCTTGTTTCTCGTAGGAGTTGACGTGTTCCTTGAAACGTATTTTGAAGTTACGGGTCGATAAGCCTAAGTAAAATTTATCGCAGAAGGCGCAGTTCAAGCAATAAACTCCGGATCGGGCGAAATCGTCAGATGCAGTTAGGGTAGATGGGCGCAAGGTACGAAGAAAAGGGGTAGGGGAATGAAAATAAACTTGGAGGCCAAGGGAGGAGTGGAAATTGGAGAGGCGGGAGAAATGGGGGCCGAGGTATAATAGAGAAACCCACTTGGGTTGGGTTATATCAGGAGGGGGGGAACTCGGGTTAAGGAAGGCACGTCTACGTCTTTGGAGGGTACGGGAGAAGGCAGAGGACGAGAAGCAGTTCATAAGGGCGAGGGTGTGGATGATACGGAGTTCGGAGGTGCGGGAAGGGGGGCTGAGGGGTAACTTCAGGGCACGGTCAATGAAGAAGCGTAGGGAAGCGGGTTTGTGGACGGGGGTGTGTGAGGAAGAACAGTGGATTAGATTAGACGATGTGGTAGGCTTACGGAGAACGAGAAACAGTTAATTTGGAGGTTGTTAGTAATGAGGATGTCAAGGTACGGGATGGAATTGTTAACTTCTGTTTGATAGGTAAATTGGATATGTGGAGAGAAGGAATTGAAAGTGTCAGCGATGTCAGTGGTGGAGGAGGAACAGGAATCGTAAATAATAAGGAGGTCATCCACATATCGGAAATAAGAAATGATAGTGGAGTTAGCAAGGAGGGGGGTGACAAAGGTTAGTTCGAGGTCTTGTAGGAAGACCTCAGATAAGAAACTGCTAAGTGGAAAGCCCATACCCAATCCAGTAGGTTGAGAATAGAACGTGTTATTAAAGGAAAAGTAGTTTTCTTCGTACCTTGCGCCCATCTACCCTAACTGCATCTGACGATTTCGCCCGATCCGGAGTTTATTGCTTGAACTGCGCCTTCTGCGATAAATTTTACTTAGGCTTATCGACCCGTAACTTAAAAATACGTTTCAAGGAACACGTCAACTCCTACGAGAAACAAGATCGTATTCCCACTATGCCAACCATCTTACCGATTCCGGACATACTTTGAAAACCCAAGATGAAGTGATGTCCATCTTACACAAATGCAACGACCCGTTCAAGACTGCGACCCTTGAGTCAATAAAAATATTTAAAGCCAAGAGATCTACTCCTGGTCTCCTCCTCAATTGCCAAATGGATTTTGATGTCTATGCCATACTTAACTCTGTCTCCGACCTTGTATAATTTATTTATTATCAGATATTTTTATATAATTTTACTTTCATTCTCTTTTGTAAATCTTCTTGTCTTCTGACAAAAAGATATGCGCTCTCTATTCGGTCCTCGATTTGTTTGCTTTCCTCTTTTATCATTTTGTTTTGTTTCCTATAATAATTTTTGTTATTGGTTTCATTAGTATTTTCTGTTCTCGGTTTCATATAGTAATTTCTGTTATTGGTTTAACTATTTTCTTGATTGGTTCACTTTATATTTCCATCCTCCAATCTCTTTGCATACTATGTACCTTGCTTCTGTATATAAGGCCTGCGAGCCTCTTGTTGTGTTATCCTTGATAAAGCTGGGAATAAAAGGCGAAACTAGTTGGAATCTCTGTCGTCCCTATGTTATACTGTAAAGTTACTACCAATTTCGTTGATAGAAACAGTATTATGAACCCTTATCTCACCGATGTTTGTTTTTGGGGACTGCCATTGAAAATTTACATCTATAGCTTTTTTATTATATTTTATTGCTGCGTATTTTTAATGACATTCGACATTTTTTAAAGTTAAATCAAACTACATGTAAAAATAGAGTTGACTGATTCTTCAAAAAAAGAAAGGAGAATAGTCCTCGGTGTGGGTGAATATTAATGAGGTAGACGTGGCCAAAATGGACCAATTAGAATGCAGAATTGGTGTCACGTGACCCTCCACCCCCTCCACCATCCATCTCACATCACAGGCGGCCATTTTCGGAACATGTGATGGGTTTTTCCCGTGACGTCCCATAGAGATAGGAATAAAATAATATTAATATGATGTTATGATATTAATATTCATCCGCCATTTCGTTTTTCGGGTTTTGTCACCAGGTGGCATCGCAACCTGTTTCTGCGACCCCCTCTGCTGGAGAGGGTTTGACACATGCGAGGTATTTGGGTGTGAATAAGGGTATCACACCCTCTCCCATGTGCCAATCCCCCTACCAGATTCCTCTTTGACCCTTTTTTTCATTTTTTGTTTGTTTGACTGGGTTTTTTTTTTTCAATTTTATACTTTATTCAATTTAACTCAATTATTCAAGTTTTTATTTTTCGTTTTTTGTTTCTTTCTTCATGCGAATATTTCCATGCTCGTCCTAGGTCAATTTTGTGTTTGGCTGTTTTCTCATACATCTCCTCAATGGCTTCTCTCTCGCAATCGGCATCTTCATCGTTGTTGTCATTGTTTGAACCAGTGGGGATGGTGAAGGTCGTTTCGGTTCCCACATCGGCCGCTTTTGGTTTACGCTTGATAAAATGGTGGACCTCTATCGTCACAGCTAAAGAATAAGCTACGCTAGCCGTTTCATAATGGGTGTGGCTGGGTCCGTTACGAAATATAGGATTCAACCATTCGTTCTTGGCCATCGATGGGACCAGTCTTCCAGCATTTGTAACCTGCAGGCTGAATAAACGACTTAAAACGCGGCAGTGAATTCGGCCATACACGTAAAACTGCGTATTGAATAGTTTACAATCCCTTGCAATGCGGAATAAGGCAGAATACTCGTGAAAATGTTGCTTTGGCTGTGTGTAGTGTGCAATTGATGGCTTTGAGTCGGTCCCAATC
This sequence comes from Rhysida immarginata, assembly GCA_023313115.1. NCBI lineage: Eukaryota > Metazoa > Arthropoda > Chilopoda > Scolopendromorpha > Scolopendridae > Rhysida > Rhysida immarginata. Next base: position 268,152 of record JAHWFO010020224.1, read on the forward strand.
GAGTTGACTGTGTTTTATCTCGTTTTTTTCAGTTGCAAAAAGGTATAGTGACCCTTCAATCTCTGGCCGTAGATGTCCAACTGCCTCGTGGTCCGCTCATCGAGTTTTAGGACATTATAGATACAACATATCGAAACCTCGTGGAATAACCATATCTGCTCTCTCTGTTGTAAAAGTATTGTTCGTAATGGTGGCTCCTCCTACTACAGTTAGAGAGAGAGAGAGAGAGAAATACTTTGTTAAAGCGATAAATGCATTCAAACATCTTTTCTAATAATAATAATAATAATAATAATAATAATAATAATAATAATAATAATAGTGTGTAAAATGAATTTTTCAACTTATAGTGTAGTGCAAGATTATTTTCCAAGTCGCATTTTATTTTTCTTAATCTTCTACTTCTTTCTTCTTCTAGCGGCGAGAGAGTTGTTGTTAGCGTGGTTCTTCGAGTTGGCTGGCTGACTGAGTACTGAGTGAATCCTAGGCATCTAAATCTTCCTGTGCCAGCCATTGACGTCACGGTTGTCATGGTGATGGCATTGGTCACGTGGTTTCAATCTCCTTCCAGAATCTTCTAGATGTTTCTTTTTGGGTCAGCATGATTTCTCTAACTAACCTTTTGACTTTTGATTTCATTGACCTTTCGCTGAATGATCCCAAGTCTTTTGTTTTGCTTTCTCTGAAACGTATTGAATATGAAATTGTAGGTAGGGTCAAGTTGGGTTTTGCTCCCCTTTCACTACCTGTGTGTAGCCAATTATGGAATTAGATTTCTCTTTGTATCCCAATTTCACCTTTCATTTCACCTTTTGTTATGATATTTCACGATACGAGCTATGATTTTTTCTGTTCAAACTTGTCTTTTTCGGTTTTCTTATTAGTTCTAAAAAATTTTACGCTGACTTTCGTTGTCATTTTAATTTATTAAAGCACCAAATATTCTGTTTCAAAGTATGAACGTGGGCTTTCAGTGGTGTTTGAAGCATAAACTTTATTTCAGTATTACCTAATATTCATGCATTCATTTAGCATTTATTTTTATTTTCTTTATTATGTTTTCATGTTATAAAAGTATTTCTTGACTCTACATAAATTCAACAAAGTGTTTTTCATTTGTTGCCTGGTTCCTTTTTCGCGTTGATGATTTTGTCTGACGGCGAGATTTTACGTTTGTGAAATCTGTTTAAAAGATAGATTTCACGTACGCAAATTCTCTTAAAAGTTCAAATTTTTTCGTGTAATTTCTGAGCTCTATGGCGTTTTCAGCATAAGTTCGTTGTACGATGGCGTTTTTTTGCACATTGAACCAATGTTCAAAGTTCGTTTTTCGCACATCTAATGTTTATCTATGATCCAAATTTTGTTTTAGTGGTTTGCAATGGGGGATAGAATTCACTACCTCGGTTTCCATCCTTTGCAACATTCCGCGATTCATTTTTCTGGCTTCTTTGCGTTTTCACGAGATCATTAAATATATTTTTTAATGTTGTTTTAAATAGGTGAATGTTGACACACGTATTTCAAAAAAATATAACGTTTCTACACGTGGTTTGCATTGTTCAATACATGCACTGCATGCACAAGTATTAAAATGTAATTTCGTTTACGTCTTTACCATTCTATGTACTATTTTTCTTTTTTAAAAAAACTTATAATTTTAATAATAAATAATATTAATAAACAGTAACATATTTTACAACTACATGAGATGAAAACGTTTGACAATTTTGCCGTTTCATATAAAAAGGTGAAAAACATTCATAATTTGAACATCTGATGCTCACTCTGATAAATATAATAATGTTTTACAATTGTTTTAATGGATGTTTTATTTTTCTAATAATTTTGCATTTGTGTTTATTTTACATTGCATTTTTAAATTAATTTCATAAAATGTCACAGTTGTATTTCTGTTTCTTAAACAGCTTTGTCTTAAGGTTATTCAAACCCTCTCCACTGTCTCCCCTTCACACAAACAACCAGGAAGTTGTGGCTTAGTTAGCCACTTCCCCTCTTGCTTCACTCACCCCCACCCAGTTAGGTTTCGAGGTCACAACTGAAATGTTCTGTGTTTAGCATTTGTTGATTGACATTTAATTACCCCACCTTGTAAACGAGTTCTATACAACCACTGGTTAATACTGCTTTAATGTATGTAAAGCGCCTTCTGTAAAAGTTTTTAAGACGCCATGTTTCGTCTCTTCATTCACTAGTAGCTTTTCATTCTGAAAAGTCAACTAATGTGTTTTTCCGATCTCTTTTGAGTTCAATTGATTCAACGTTTTCAAACGCCATTCTTCTTCAGCGTTTTCCTTAGTGTATATTTTTTTTATTTATTGCTCTCATGGCTGAATTTTTACTTTCTTAATTTCTTTATTTCGAGAAGCTAATTTTCATTTACTACTTCTTTGTTTGTGTACATAAGAGTTGACTGTTTTTAATTTTCTTGTGGTTCAGATACTGTGTTGTCCAATATCTGTGAGTTTTTTTAATTGTTTATAACAAATCATATTAAACACATTATTCTGTTACAATACTAATTGCTTTTCATGTCTCACAGGTATTTGAACACACAGACTACTTCAACATGTTCCAAGGTTTAGTACTTTTGACCATACATATAATACTATCATTTGCAACTATCATACAGTGTAATAATAAGTGAGTAAAATTTGCTGATTTATTTGATTCCTACAAGTTTTTTTTTAACGTTTGTCTGATGTTTTCCCTATATCTAAGTTAAAATAGTTTGATATCTTATCTCCCCCTTGTACAGTGTCATCACAGAAAGCATCTGTTCGCCAGGGCGGAACTATTTCACCGATGTATACGGCTAAGCCTGGATTTTACCGCTCCAATTCATCGTCAAGCTTTGTTATTATTATTTTTTATTTTTGATTTTATATTTACTCTTCTTAAACTTTCCCTCTACTAACATTTTCGTATTTTAGGTAAACAATGAGGAGAAAACGTACAAGCAGGTGAATTTATCCACGTCTCACAGGTTAATATTAATATAAAATTTTGGTTTATTTTTTGTAACAAAATATTTATTCACATACCTTTTTGTTTGATTTTTGTTTGTAAGCTAGTGCTGGTTTGGTTATAATATAATTTTTTCATTCTGTGCTTGATTGTAGTGGTTTGATATTATTGTTACATATTTGTTAAATATAACCATGGCTAGTTTTGGAAAGTTTTTAATGTTACATTTTTAAAAATTAAGATTTTGGCTAGTACTGATGGGTGCTATTATCACATGTTGTTGTTAAATGATAACCAGGGCTTGTGTTAGACTGGTTTTAATGCTACATTTTTTAAAAATAAAGTTTTTGCTAGTACTGATGGGTGATATAACGTTTTCTGTAAAATGACAGCCATTGCTAATGATGGGTTGGTGTAGGGGCCATCCATATATTACGTCACACGTTAAGGGGAAGGGAGGAGTTCAACAATGTGTGACATCATATGAAAAGAGGGGGGGAGCTATCAGCTTCGTGTCATCACATATATGAATTATGACGCTCCAAGGGGGGGTGGGGAGGTTCGGTAACTTGGGATATCCAAACGCAACCTCCACACAAGCCCAAGAGCAATCACGAGGTCAAAGCCTGTAAAAGAGAGTCGACAACGGGTTTAAAACTATTAAAAGAAAACACAGTGATATACACTGCTGCCATAATTTATTCACTAACCAATATATACAACTATCTAAATTCTTAAATTATCCATTAACAAAAGATAGGGGGGCCGACTACAACTTATGCTAATTCTGCTTAATTTATCTGACAGTCTTCTGCACCTTGGCAGACACACCTCTATTGCCAATAAATTTTCTGCCAGGGCTTAACAAGGTCCATGTACTACCAACCACGTTTGTGCCACCTTTCCAGCAGGCACCTTCAGCTCTACATGCTCTCGCACTTCCACTGTTTTGTTGCATCAGTCTCTTCTTAATGAAGATTGTCTGCCACCCACAACATCAGAAAACTTTGTATGCACACTTTTTTTCTCAATTGCAGTTTAGAAGAGGGGCACAGTAACCCTTCGTAGTCCCCTTTATGGACTATTAAAGCAAATGTGTAATCGGCCTGATGTAACTATTACCACACAAGCGGACATCGGGCCACTGACTAATGCACTCTCAGGGCCCACCACGGGAGACTGCCAACCAGCACACCAGTGGAGCCACTAGAGCTGCGTAACCTTGCCAGGCCTATACTGAGGCAATTGGAACTGATAGCCAACTGGACTCTTGCACTGCCTTACACCAACTACTAACTGGTATTTTCAAGCATTAATTTTAGTGAACAACAACATTAAGTTACAATTTTCTTCTCGAAGCATACACTTGGGAATATTCCTCTATTCGCACGTGAACTGATTCCAGTTCTTCTAAAATGCAAGTCTACGCTAGCTAAGAACATACTGTTCATATCTCCTCCAATATAGAAGATAAAAGTATCACAAGTTACTGGGGGCCATCAAACAAATATAATGCAATAACTCACCAACTCGCCGCCAACATTTTCCTCGATGGAACACCAAGCGGCGCGGCTTCACTGCTAAACACGTCAGAAGAGCAACAACAACGCAAACAAGACAAAGAAACATAGTTGAATTATCCTCGCCGACATGCTCATGGTGAGTAGTCAGAAAGAAATAAAAGGGCAACATCATTAATGTACACTACAATTCTAGTTAACAACATATGAAAGTACAATCATAAATTATTGTAAACTTAATTAGGGCGGGCTTGCCGAACGATCCGTTTTTCGACTGAATTTTCCATTATGAGATTAGGCTTAATAGCAAAGCTAAGCTTATTTTCTCAGCTCAAAAATTATATATCTATCTCCTCCGAACGTTTTATTTTCAAAACTCTTTAATTATTTCTAAAAGACAACAACTACCGCAACAATTTTCCCAACGAGTCAGCATCCGCAGAAATACCAAGAATTTCATCATCGCCGACAATGCTAACTCGTTAGAAGACACATTGTTGGCGTTTTTATTAACCCACTTATATTACGACTTAATGAACATTAAAAAAATTACAAGAAGAAGAAGAAGAAGACGGAGAGATGAAAGACTGATTCAACACAGATTTTTATTTTGATATTCATGCGAAACATTGTCATTCATAATAAGTGAAATTCCGCCTTCTTCATCAATCAAGTTCATCATTGTTTTAGAGCAAACGCATTTTCATTTGTAATAATAATAATAAATGATGGATTTTGTCTATTTAATTTTGTAAAACAATAATGTAGTCATAATCATTTTTTGAACTTTATTTACTGTATTTGTTTGAATAAATGCCGCGGCATTTAATTCAAAAATAAATAAATAAATAAATATTATAAACGGAGACGAATCAAAACAAGTGTATAACACTAAATAAATGGAGCCAGATACTGTGGACAGACGTTAGAATAAAGGAGAGGAAACCACTAATCCACATAAGGTTTTTAATCAGACGATGGATGCACATTTCGGCAGCCAAGCTGCCTTCTTCAGCATACAGGAGAGCTTCGATCACAGTAGGCAAGCTATTCTGATGAATTGTGAATAAGTTACAAGATATTATATAGAAAACAATAGCCAATTACAAAAAATATTAACAAATTCATAAAAAAGTTAAAACAGTTAAACAGGGATATGATTGGTTCGTCATCCTTGGTAGTCATTGGTCGTCGTTTGCTGGTCATCTTCAGTTCGGGTGTTTCTGCTATCGGTCAATTTCGGTAGGCTAATCAGTTTTCCAGTGTCTCTCAGCTGGGTAACATCCACTGGGCCTCCATCGCTGTTCAGAAGTCTTGCAGGGTCTTCACAGCTAATCTCATAGGACTCCAAAAAATTCAGGAGCCTCGGGTCTCTTGTGCTGTGCAGGATGTTGAAATCTTCTTGCCGGAAATCGTGTTTCTGGTCTAAGATATGGTCCGCAAATCCACAGATACCGTATTTACCGTTCTTTATATACGTCAGGTGTTCATTAATTCGTGTGAGCACAGCCTCACATTTGGCGCACGGAAGTTTGTAAACACCTGGTCTATTTTCTGTCGGTATCGTATCTTTGGGGTTCCCCAATCGTCTTCCCAAAGTGTCTGTGCTTCTGTAGCCTATCCCCAGACCAAATTCTTTAGCTATCTTGTTCATACCTCTATTTAGTTGATGGTTATACGGTAAAATCACTCTTGTCTCTGATTTCTTAGTTGTATTTAGTGTGGTGATTTCTTTCACTGCTAATTTACGTTTTATCTTCTTTGTGATGCTGTCAACTATTGTTTCATGGAATCCATTTTGTGTGGCAAATTCTTTTATAGTTTTGATTTCTTTCCTCTTGTTTTCAGCATTCAGGGGAATAGTATGGGCTCTGTACACCATGTGCCTAAAGGCCGCGAGTTGGTGGCTCCTGAAGAAATGAATTATCTTGAAAAAGGGTTAAAGTTCGCGTGTGAAAATACTAGACAAGACCTGCTTGACTCTGTTTCAGCTACTTTGCAACGACATCCCTGTCTAAACCCTAGTATGAATGGTGACCTAAGGAACTGGTTACAAAAGAAGTTAACAGAAAATGCCCTAAACTACAAGAGACCCAAGGGTCACCCTAACTTAACATCGATCTCCAGACAGCTAAAAGAGAAAAACGTGTTTTATCTAAAGGACGATAAGTCTAACCATGTGGTAGTTGTAGATAAAGATAGATATTTTCAAGAAATCCAAGATATGTTAGATGTTGTCCCTTACCAAGAACTACCAAACAATCCGTTAACTAAGTTAATCACGGATACAAAGGACTGCATTAAAAAATGTGTGTATATCTTCAAAGACAAAATACCCAGTGAACTGATGCCCACCAATCCGATGCCCCCACCAAAAACCCACAAAGAATGCAGCAAATGGAGACCCATTGTGAACAACATTGACTCACCAACGGACCCCCTGGCCAGGTTTATTTTAAAAAATTATTTACTCAAGCTTATGTTAGATGGACATGATATCTCCGTTAAAAATTCTTTGGAGCTGTGCCAGAAACTGAACAATATGCGGTTGAATAGCGATGATGTGTTGGTCTCCTTTGACATTGAGTCACTGTACCCGAGTATACCTCTGGGAAAAGCCTTGGATGTCCTTCAGGATATGATGTATGAAAATGATTGGCCTTCGGGGGTAGTGATGGATGTCATATGTGTGATTAGGCTTATAGTGTTCAACAACGTATTTGTGTTCAACAACAGATGGTACAAGATGACAAATGGCACCCCAATTGGGAGCAGCATCAGTCCATTCATCGCCAATATTTAAGGAAGTTGGAAAATCGTGCCATATCGGAATTTAGATATTTCCCTAGTGTGTGGGTCCGCTATGTCGATGATATCTTTACAATTTTTAACGCCGAAGAAAACATAGAGCAGTTTTTAGATAGTCTGAACAAATTGTGCCAGAATATCAACTTCACCATTGAATTAGAAGACAATGGCAGCCTTCCTTTCTTAGACCTCAGGATATCCCGGAATGACCAAAAACTGGACTTCGGCATCTACCGGAAAAAGAATTTCGTAACTAATTATATTAAAAACAACTCCAATCACTGCCACCAACACAAACTCGCGGCCTTTAGGCACATGGTGTACAGAGCCCATACTATTTCCCTGAATGCTGAAAACAAGAGGAAAGAAATCAAAACTATAAAAGAATTTGCCACACAAAATGGATTCCATGAAACAATAGTTGACAGCATCACAAAGAAGATAAAACGTAAATTAGCAGTGAAAGAAATCACCACACTAAATACAACTAAGAAATCAGGGACAAGAGTGATTTTACCGTATAACCATCAACTAAATAGAGGTATGAACAAGATAGCTAAAGAATTTGGTCTGGGGATAGGCTACAGAAGCACAGACACTTTGGGAAGACGATTGGGGAACCCCAAAGATACGATACCGACAGAAAATAGACCAGGTGTTTACAAACTTCCGTGCGCCAAATGTGAGGCAGTGTACTATGGCCAGTCACGGAGAGCTGTGCTCACACGAATTAATGAACACCTGACGTATATAAAGAACGGTAAATATGGTATCTCTAGATTTGCGGACCATATCTTAGACCAGAAACACGATTTCCGGCGAGAAGATTTCAACATCCTGCACAGCACAAGAGACCCAAGGCTCCTGAATTTTTGGAGTCCTATGAGATTAGCTGTGAAGACCCTGCAAGACTTCTGAACAGCGATGGAGGCCCAGTGGATGTTACCCAGCTGAGAGACATTGGAAAACTGATTAGCCTACCGAAATTGACCAATTGCAGAAACACCCGAACTGAAGATGACCAGCAAACGACGACCAATGACGACCAAGGATGACGAACCAATCATATCCCTGTTTAACTGTTCCAACTTTTTTTTTTCTTTTTTTTTATGAATTTGTTAAATTTTTTTTTTTTAATTGACTATTGTTTTCTATATAACATCTTGTAACTTATTCACAATTCATCAGAATAGCTTGCCTACTCTGATCGAAGCTCTCCTGTATGCTGAAGAAGGCAGCTTGGCTGCCGAAATGTGCATCCATCGTCTGATTAAAAAACCTTATGTGGATTAGTGGTTTCCTCTCCTTTATTACAAGTGTATAAATTATTGGCAGCAGCGAACTTAAATAAAATAAAAAAAAAACTAAACTGACATCATATGTCACATACGTCCCTCATAAAATAATCCTATCATCCCAATGACTTTTATATTGACAACAATTTAAAGAAAACAATTAAAGCTCCAAATCCAATATTCCCGATGAGCTGCTTTGCTTTAGAAACTTACGATAATCAACCCGTGCACGTTGCCTCAAATTGTAGTGCCCTTGTAGGCTGCTTTGTCTGCCCTCGCATGGCAGTTGATCACCCCTCCCACGTTCTTCTTCCCTCTCAGGAGTCAAAATTTCTGGCGAATTACCTCGCACTGGAGACAGCCAGTGGCTCCTCATTGGTCCCACTGCATCAAGTTCCCCTTCTGACTCAGTGTCCTCCTCTCCTGGACCTGATTGTGTAGCAGGTTTCTTCGCCACTTTTCCCTTTTTCCTGCTGGCAGCAGATCTATCCAAACTATTGACCCATAACTTCAATCGGTTAATATGAACTATAACTTGATCATGATGCTTTACGTCATCAATTTTATAGATGACATCTGTCACCTTCATGACCTCCCTGAAGTGACCCATGTACTTAAAAGAAAACGTATCCAAGAGGTGCCACTGGGTCGAACCCAAATAGCAAGTATGCAGGTACTTCCCGCAAAGATCAGTGGAAGCACCTCCTCAATGACCATAAAGCAAATGGGAGAAATTCGTCCCAGTTCTCCGGTTGGTATTCGCTCAACGTTGTAATAGTCTCCCATAAGGACTTGTTACAACGTTCTATGAGACCATTAGACGTTGGCCTATAGCATGTTGTAAGCTTATGACTGGTGCCTAGATCCTTGCATATAAAGTTGAAAATTTCTGCAGTAATGTTCATCCCCCTGTCGCTGATCAATTGCAATGGGACCCCATACCTACAGACAATATTTTTTCACTATTGCACAGGCTACTGTACTGGCAGTCTGATTGGGCAGCGCTTGTGCTTCAACGAAGCAAGTAAAAACATAACAAGAAGGTACTTGTTGCCTGCCTTTGATCTCCTTATTGGCCCCACCACATCGATTGCAATTTTCTTGAATGGATACCTTGCCCCAACTCCAGGCTGCCAAGGGGCTTTCAAAATATTCTTTTTTGAGCGTTGATATATTGTACAACCCTCAACCTTTCGTTAAACGTCCGCGTGCATCTCAGGCCAAAAATACAGTTTTCTTATTTTTAGAAGCGTAGCATCAATGCCCCGGTGTCCACCCATCATGAAATTGTTCCAGTATCAAGCCCCGGAATCCCACAGGCACGCACACCTTGGGACAAGCATTAGGGTGTTTGTGATTGTACCGGGCCACCAGGCCCTCAACCAATACCAACCGACCCTATGGTCGGAATACCTCACTCTGGGCCTGCAACTTGGCCACAATTCCAGATAACCATGGGTCACCTACTTGCCTTACTCGCAGCTCGTCCTGGAAATTCTGATTACCCTGGACCACCACCGTATTAATGCATTGCCGTGACAACATGTCAGGCACACAATTCAGTTTACCTGGCATGTGCTTATAGTCCAAGCCAAACTCTTCCAATTGCAATGCCCAGCAAAGGACCCGCTGATTGGTATCCTTCATATGCTGGATGAATATAAGCGGCTTGTGATCAGTAATCACTGTGAGGGAAAACCCAAGATGATATGATGAAACTGTTTTGTGGCTAGGATGATGGCTATAGCCTCGTTCTCTATCACTGAATAATTCAACTAACTCCCCTGGAGCTTATGGCTGAAAAACGCGATAGGTCTAAGTACCCCATCATACTCTTGTTGCAACACCGCCCTGATAGTGTGCGCAGAAGCATCTGTAGCTAGGAAAAACCTCTGCTCATAGTCAGAAGCAGTAACAATGGGAGCAGACGTTAGCCTATCCTTAATCATTCCAAAAGCCTTATTTCAGGCATCACTCCAGAGGAATGGCACCTCTTTACGGGTCAGCTCAGTGATAGGAAGGAGGATTTCTGAGAGGCCTTGGATGAAGGGATGATAAAAATTAATTGACCCAATTATCCCCCTCATGTCCCTAACATTCCTCAGCATGCCCAATTCCACTATCGCCTTCATATTAACAGGGTCAGGACTTGCACCATTGGCAGATATCAACATGCCCCAGGTATCGGACGCAAGGGGTCAGAACTGGCATTTCGCCGGTTTAATCACCAGTCCTTTGGCCTGAAACCTGTTGAAAATCCACCGCAACACCTCCAAATGTTTGTCGAATGTGCGGGTAGATACAAGGATATTGTCGAGGAACATATGTATTTCTCCTCCCATCTTCACCCACAACGTCCGTACGACATATTGCTGGAAGAGATGAGAGGAGTTTTGCCTCCCTGGGGCAATCTCATAAGCTGTTATTTTCCCCAGGGCGTTTGAAAGGCATAGAATTCCTTCAGTGACTCGATCAACAGTATTTGAAAATACCGTTTGTTTAGATCGAGCACTGAAAAGAATCTATGTCCGTTCAGTTCCTCTAAGATATCCTTTACGACGGGCGCTGGAAAATCTATAGGTGTAGTGCACGAATTCACTTTCCGTAGACCGAGCGTGATGCACACTTTCCCGTTCTTCTTGGGCACTACATGCACCGGGGAGTTCCAGGGGCTCATACTGGTTTCAATTACCCCAGCCTTTTCCAGCTGCAAAATTTATTGCTTATAGGCTTCTTTGAACTTATGGGGAATTTTATATTGCCTAACGAATACGGGGTGGAACTTATCGATTTCATATTCTGCTTGATAATCCAAAACTCCCTGTACCGCGGTCACCTTATCCCTGAAACACTCCTGGAACTCGTAAATTAACTCCTTCAGTGCATTTTGCTTTATGGGATCCATATCCCCTACGCACAGCCCTTCTATAGGCTTACACACCTCGATTGCCCCTAAGTGCCATGTCCCATCACTACACATACTCACACTTCAAGCCCATCCTGAAAACAACACCTTCCAGACAAAACCACAACTCTAATTCTCGACAATCCCATGCTGAAAATCCAGAAATTCCGAATTACAGGCCCCACGTCGGGCACCAAATATGTGACATTCCAAGGGGGGGGGGGTTGAAGAGATTCCGTAACTTGGGATATCCAAAGGCAACCTCCACACACACCCGAGAGCAATCACGAGTTCGAAGCCTGTAAGAGAGAGTCGACAACGGGTTTCAAATTATTGAAAGAAAGTACAGTGATACACATTGTTGCCATAATTTATTCACTAACCAATATTTACAACGACCTAAATTCATAAATTATCCATTAACAAAAGAGAGGGGGCCCCACTATATCATATTCTAATTCTGCTTAATTTATCTCACAGTCTTTTCCACCTTGGCAGACACACCTCTTTTACCAATGTTCTGCCAGGGCTTAACAAGGTCTATGTACTACCAACCACCTTTGTGCCGCCTTTCCAGCAGGCACCTTCAGCTCTACATGCGCTCGCACTTACACTGTTTTGTTGCATCAGTCTCTTCTTAATGAAGATTGTCCGCCACCCACAACATCAGAAAACTTTGTATGCACACTTTTTTTCTCAATGCAGTTTAGAAGAGGGGCAGAGTAACCCTTATAGTCCCCTTTATGGACTATTAAAGCAAATGTGTAATCGGCCTGATGTAACTATTACTACACAAACAGACATTGGGCCACTGACTAATGTACTCTCAGTGCCCACGACAGGAGACTGCCAACCAGCACACCAGTGGAGCCACTAGAGCTGCGTAACCTCGCCACGCCTACACTGAGGCAATTGGAACTGATAGCCAACTGGACTCTTGCGCTACCTTACACCAACTGCTAACTGGTATTTTCAAGCATTAATTTTAGCAAAAAACAACATTAAATTACACTCCTCATTTGAAGCATACACTCCTCTATTTGCATGCAAACTGATTCCAGTCCTTCTAAAATGCAAGTCACTCAATACTTCATAGTCTATGCTAGCTAAGAACATACTGTTCGTATCTCCTCAAATATAGAAGATTAAACTTTCAAAAGTTCCCGAGGGCTGTCAAACAAATATAATGGAATAAATCACCAACTCGCCGCCAACATTTTCTTCGATGGAACATGGCTTCACTGCTAAACATGTCGGGGCAGAAGAGCACCAACAATGCAAACAAGACAAAGGAACATCGTCAAATTATACTCGCCGATATGCTCACGACAAGTAGTCAGAAAAAAATAAAAGGGCAACATCATTAATGTACACTACAATTCTAGTTAGCAACATATGAAAATACAATCATAAATTATTATAAACTTAATTAGGGCGGGCTTGCCGAACGATCCGTTTTCGACTGATTAGGGTTAATAGCAAAGCTAAACTTATTTTCGCAACTCCAAAATTATATATCTATTCGTCCGTTTTTTTCATACTCTTTAATTAATTCTAAAAGACAATATTCCCAACCGCAACAATTGTCCCAATGAGTCAGCATCCGCAGAAATACCGAGAATTTCATCCTCGCCAACAATGCTAACCGGTTAGAAGACACATTGTTAGCATTTTTAATAACACGCTTATATTACAACTTAATGAACAGTAAAAAAAATTACAATGCTCATAAAAAAAATAAATATTATAAACTGAGACAAATCAAAACATAAGTGAATAATTTATTGGCAACAGCGAACTTAAATATAAAAAAAACTAAACTGACATCATATGTCATAAATATAAACTATTAAAACTCTAAATTTCAACTCTAATGAAAAATTTTAAAATATTACCAACTTCATCAATATAATAATACAGAAAAGTTAGTCACACTTTGAAACAGTAAAAACAAATGCAAGTTAAGATCACATACACACATTTTGAGGAAACGTGCACCATTTATTTCACTTTTCTATTTAATTAGACAATTGGAAACACTTGTCTTACTTACTTTTCAAACCCGCTTATCCATTAGGGTTGCGGGGGCAGCAGCCCTATGGAGGATCTCCAGCGATCGCGATCTTCTGCCATCAGGCGCATGTCTTCCCTGATGATATTCAAAAGTCTCGAACCCAGATTCTCCATGTAGTCAAGCCACCTGCTTCTAGGCCGACCCCTTGGTGTCTTACCCACAGGCTTGGAAAATAACAACTGCCGAGGAAGACTAGTTTGTAGCATCCGTATTACGTGGTTATACCAGCGCAACTGAGATCTCTCAATGCGGAGAAGTAGCGACTGAACACCTAAAGATTCTTTTATTGTACTGCTGTACACTAACTAGTAGGGTAACACCTGCCACACCTCGCAGAAATCTCATTTCGGCTGCTTGTACCCGCAATCGCACTCTTTCGGTCATTATCCAAGCCTCATGACCATAGGTGAGAATGGGGACAAAGATAGATTTGAAGTCGGAGAGCTTGGCTTTGTTACCCAGCTCATTACCACGGATCGCCACAGTTCACGTCTGACACAGCTTGCTGCACCGATCAGGAGCATCCAATTCTTTCTCCTGTCGTCCATCACTCGTGAATGCAATCCCGAGATATTTGAATTTCTCCACCTGTCTCAATGAGGCTCCCCTAACACGGAGAGTGCACTGAGCAAGCTGTCTTGAAAGGAAAAGAACCTTGGTTTTAGCCACACTGATCTTCATCCCAGCTTCTTCACTTCTGGCTACAAACCGGTCTAGTGCATGCTGAAGGTTCGTGCGAGAAGACCCAAGGAGGACAAGGTCGCCAGCAAAGAGCAACCTCTCCACCAGGCAGTCGCCCACACAAACACGCTCATTGCCTCGGTTGCCCCTGTCTATCCAGTCCATAAAGATAATGAACAAGAGGGGCGACAGTACACACCCTTGGTGGAGTCCAACACCCATGGTAAACGGTCTTGACTTAATGCCATTTATCCGGACACACATCTCAGAGCTTTCGTACAGAGACATGATAGCAACCAGTAATCGCCCATCCACTCCATACTCTTGCAACACTTGCCAGAGCTTCTCCCGAGGAACTCTGTCAAATGCTATTTCGAGGTCCACAAAGCAAGCATAGACCTCTTTTGCATACTCCCAGGATTTCTCAAAGATTTGCCTTAGAGCAAAGATGTGATCCTTCGTGGCCAGGTCGGAAACCACACTGCTCCCCCGACAGTTGGGAGTCTACTATTTCCCGACCTCTCTTCTCCAGATACTTAGCGGGGAATGCAGAGCAAAGAGATGCCTCGATAGTTGTTGCAATCTCTCTGATCTCCCTTTTTGAAGATAGGGATCACAATTCCTGTCTGCCATTGCTTAGGGGCCTGTCCAGATATCCAAGCAACCTGACACACTCGAGTCAGCCACATGATACCATCCTGATTTAAGGCCTTTAACATCTCGGACCGGATTTCATCATCACCTGCAGCTTTGCCAGTCTTCAGGGACTTAATTGCCCATCTGACTTCTGTTTCAGTGATACTACCGTGACTATTCTCCGCTCCAAGGTGCACCTCGTATGCCTCAGTTGTTGTTGTCACCGGATTAAGAAGCGATGCAAAGTATTCCTTTCACCTATGCAGTCGCTCTCCTCCATTTTCAGAAGCCTCCCATATGAACTCTTAATAGTTTGTGATGAAAGAGACTTCTTTCCACGGAGGCGGCACACGGTCTGCCAGAACACCTTGTTTGCCAAACCATAGTCTGCCTCCAATTTCTCCCTGAATTTCTCCCAGGCCTTGGTTTTAGCTGTTGATACTGTCTTTGCTGCTGCTTTTCGCGCCCTCGTGTACCGCACTCGACTCGAAGTTGACTTATTTGCAAGCCATAGCAAATAGGCTTCCTTCTTTTCCTTGACAGCTTCTTGGACTTCACCATTCCACCATGCAGTCCTTTTCTCACCGCCCTGCACCACACCCAGCCGCTTATGACCACAGCACAATGCAGCCGAAGTAATCACAGCAGCTTTAAACAACTGCCACTCCTCTTTAACAGTACCACGATCACTGGGTAGTTCTTTGAAACTTGAAGATATGTTATCTGCAAATGTCTTCCTCATAGCTCTATCGTCCCATTTGATGCGCCAAGTTTGTCTGGCGCTAGTATTTCACATGGTTGGCATGGATTCAGAGAACCGCAAAGTGCAGACAACAAGGTGGTGATCAGTTGATAGTTCTGCCCCTCTTCTCACACGAGTATCCAACACTGATCGGAATAAGTCGGCTGAAACAATTACAAAATCAATCAGTGATTTCTGGTCCATTGCATTCCTGTGCCGGGTATACTTATGGATATCCCTGTGCTGGAATAAGGTGCTTGTGATGGAAAGTCCATTGTTGCAACAGAGATCCAACAAGCACCTCCCATTCGCATTTAAATCAGGGTCCCCATTCCTCCCAATCACGCCTTTCCACGTTTGGTCATCAGCCCCTACGTGTGCATTGAAGTCGCCCATCAGGATGACAGAATCTGCACTCCCTCTCCTGCTGAGAGGAGCATCAACTTCATCTAGAAAAATTGGGTACTCTGTGACTGCATTCGGAGCATATGCAACGAATAGAGAGAGAGAGACCGTTTCCATATCTGAAACCTCAGGAGACACAGTCTTCTTCCTAAGGGGATCCAATCTGCAACATAATCTGCCAGCCGGGGACTTGTGAGTATCCCCACTGCCGCCTGGGCAGTCATGTTAGGGTTGACACCAGAGTAGAAAACCTTCCACCGACCTTCCAGAACCCGGATGTTTCGTAGAGGTAATACCTATGATATCCAGTCAATACCATTTGGCTTCCTCCACTAACTCTGATTCCTTTCCTGTCATGGAGTATACTTCCAAATGCCAATTTACAGCACCTTGATCCCGTTGTCGCTTTACCCGTTTCTCCTCCTGGGTAAAAGCATGTGCTGCCCCCGACCATTTCCCCAAGCATATAGCGAGTGCACTGGTAGGGCTTCTCGGAGGCATTGCTCCGAGATAACAGCCGGGAGACTGTCGACTATTTTTCGAACAAGAGCCTCTGCCTAACTCCCGAACGCGGGTGACTTTAACCTGCACCACACCCGATGCAGAATGAATTCTCTCATTCGTTGACATCATGAGATAAATGTTTGTTTGGATACTCTTCGTCTCACTTCTCAACCATGACCTTTCTGGTAAGGGTGACCCTAAAGTAGCCGTGCTACAACCAGCATAGCTCACAGAATCCCTGAAGCACCCAAACCCCTGACCCATGGTAAGGGGGCATCCACTCAGGGGAAACACTTGTCTGAATGTCAAATTAACTTTTCCATGCCACTGTAGTAAAAATCCACTCCATCGTTTCTCAACCATATCAGCATAAGGAACGGTAAGCGTTCTGGGGTGTCTTTATTTCTGATTCGTCAATGGACCAGAATCATCTCATTAACGCTGGCAATGATCTCGGTAGTGATGAGGATGGTCTTCCTGCATGATATTTGTCCGTGAAATCTGAGTGCCCAGTTTCAAAGGGCTGGCAGCACTTCACAATTGCAGGACGAGAAATCACATTAATCCCATAGACACTGCAAATTTCCTATTGGATTTCAGTGCAATTTAAGCCTTTTGCCCACAGAAAACATGCTGTTCCTCGAATCTCCAACTTGGAATTTACAACAACAGTTGCTGAGCTCTTGCGGACGCAGTAAACGTGTGAAAACATTGCAATTATACACATATAGGCAACATCCTTAAAAACGGTGAATGATATCGGCGTTCTTCAACCACAGATGGTCCTGAGTATATCGTACTTGTTGACTCGTCCTTGTATTTTAAGGTTTAAATTTGTTTGTATCACTTTTTAGCACGTGACAGCCACGCGAATTCACGCTCGCTTTACCCTTAGGTCAGCATGTTGGCCGCCTTTGATACGTGCCAGGGAAGTTCTTTGTTTGATAAATGATGACGATGCTATATGTTTGGATGAAGAAGATGTTGACACATCAAATGTTCCTAACATTATCCAAATCGAGAACGAAGAAGCTGCTGTGCCAGTCATAAAAAATATAAAAAAATGGGTTCAAAATCCATGGACACAAGATGATTAATTTTGATCGTTCATTTGATTGATTATGTTTTGTAAATTTTCTAAAATGTTTGATTTATTGTTGATTTTATGAAAAAAGAATTTTAAATAGAAATATATAAATAATTTTAAAAATTCTGTTTTAATTTAATAATTTCTTAATTATTAAAATATGTGATATCACACCAGCAGAGGGGGGGGGGGTCCAAATGTGACCATCTGTGACAAGGATGGGGAGGGGGTCCAAAAATCACGAAATTCAGGTGACGTAATTTAATGCTACTTTTTAAATTAAGGGTGTTGCCTGTAATGGATAGGTTTTCAGGTAACATTTTTGTTTAATTTCTTCATTTTTAATATCGATGTTTGTTTGTTTTGCTTTTTCTTGTGTTGTCATGTATTAATGATATGTATTTTTTTCCTTTTTTTTGTTTTTAGCGAAGCAAATCATGCCATTATTCGACGGTAGATGGTGATCCCATTCCGAGGAGTGTTACACCACTAAAATGTAACCGTAGCCACACGCTGCCACCACTTGATTCAGTAGCTGTAGACACGCTGTCGGAAATACGTCAGGCTGGTAACAGCAGTGATAAGCCAACGCTGGATGACCTCTTTGCACTAATGTGTTCCAACGATTTGGATGACATTGAGGGTGAAGACTGAGAATTCACTGACCCTACTTACAACGTACGAACAGACAACACAGTCGAGAAGACTTGTGCAAATTTGGTATATATTTTTCCCTTACATTTCAACTCTACTTTCACGTATTCAGTCTCTGAATGGTGTAACCCTCTCTTTCTTCCTTGCTTTCTCTTGTGCAACAATTACAAAGCTGAATACCAACGTTTTGCCTGTACAATAAGAGTTAATGTATTGAAAAGGTGTATTACGCGCTTTGGCTTTTATAAAGAATGTTTTAAAGACCTTTCGAGTAACATCATCTTTAAAAGGAGTCCAGATTACCAAGTACCAAGTACTAAAAAAATGTAGGGCAGCTGCCCAGGCAATACTCGACTGCATACTATCAGAAGTAAAAGCTTGAGAAAGCGTCTTTGCTTATGTTCAAGCAAACTTTATGTAAAAATACTTTATGACAAGCTTTGTCTTACCACTAATTTGTTTCAATACGTATTATCGACTTATACTTACTATAAAGAATGTCCCAACGTTTCTGTATCCTAATATCAAACAACAGTAATCAAATGTGGCTGGGGTGGTATTGCAATCACATATTATCTAGCTTGAGTGATATGGAAGATCTATGTGGTTTTGCCTAGATATTTCAACAGTCCTTATTAAATGTTGATTTACCGGACTCTTCTCATATATTTTGCAAGGCCTGCCATCTAATTCAACCCTTGCCTAATGTCTGTGTTAAAGTAGGGCGACTTTTTGTCACACCATCAGATTTCATGGTGAAAACTCATCTAGTTAACAACAAAGAAGATGTGCAATATAAGTTTTTCGCATTGATGTGAATACTTTTTCCACACTTTTTTAAACCAAATAACTGGAAACTTTGTATCAGTGTCAAGTAACATTTATACCTTGATTCAGAAGTACTGACCTCATGCAATTATATGAGTGGTTGAGGTTTATTAACAATTTTAAAAGTTTGTAATAGCATCCTCCAACTATTTGTAAAAGCGTGTGTGGATATGTGTATGTGTGTGCCTGTGTTAACTGCAATTACACTTGTATGTTTTTTTAAGTTTCTATGAACACGTTTACATTTGTGTCTTTTTGTTTTACCCAAAACAATTTTAGTTTATCGAGTTGGCTAGTCATAGAAGTACAACAAAATTAAGTTTTGCTCTACTCGAAAAACATTTGGATGGTACTCACTTTTGGCACTATCCAGGAACAAAAGAACAATTAATACTATCTGCATGAAAACGGTTGAATTACAGCCTATACTGTTGTACTTTGATGAGCTAGTTGCTATTTGTAAACTCGAGAAAAACAACTTACCACCAGACTCAATTTGTGCAATACATGAAAAAGTTTTTGAAATTAACCAATACGTGAAGGGGTGATTCGTGTTTTTGTTTACAAAAACAAAGGGGATAGCAACGAGCGGTCACTTTCAATAATTAAACCGGAGAGTTATATAGTTTTCCGCTTCCACCCGATGGATTTAACATAATGTAATTTAATTTGTTACCAGCTACAATTTTGGATACGTTTATAATACATTTTTTTAATGATGATGTTGATGATGATAAACTTTTTTGACACTCGTTGCTAGCCTTTAAATTGTGTTTTTTTTTAAAAAAAAAAGGTCTGCTGATTTTAAATACAATTTATATGTATTGATTGTTTTTTAAATTTACAGATACTACTCACCCATAAATTGTGCCATTTAAATTTTAACTGTATACCGTTAATTGTGCCATTTAAATTTTTGACTATTTTGACTATTTTTAAATTGTTGCATTTACATTCATAATTCACATTTTTTACTTGATTTAACTGTATATACGGTTGGTGACATTAAATTTGAGGTATTTTTAAATTGATGCATTTACATTTTGGGTTTTTAATTCACATTTTACTTGTTTTAACTGTATACAGTTTGTGACATTAAATTTGAGGCATTTTTTAAATTGGTGCATTTAAATTTAGGCGTAATGAGTGACCAGCCTTTAAATTCGTGTGTGCGTGATCTATTAGGTACAGAGGTAGGATCTGAGGCACATACACCACTCACTCAAAGTCAGGCATTAGACTTATGTCTGTATGGACAAAATTTGATACAGAACAAATCACTCAATCTTTGTTTGAGACTGTTAGGGCAACCAATGCATCAACACAACCGGGGTGTGGGGGAGACACAGGCAAATGATGATGATGATGATACTAATGATGATGATGAAAGCTTATTGCGATCATGCTCCCCTGTGTCGCCAAGAAAAAACCCAACTCAATCACCCTCAACCTGTTTACCAACACCCCCACCAAACCCAGCAATGACGAGTTCTTTATCCAGTTGTCTATCACAGCCTCGAAAAAGAACATATGCCTCTCAAGCAGTTTGGCAGATGAGGGCAAAGCTTTCATTAAAGTATCAACGTGGGCATGGTGTAACATCTGTAACATCACCTACTTCACCTTCACCACTAGCAGGTAAACAACATAGGGGTATTGTTGCTCAAAACAGATCTGACTTCAATGCAGATCTTTGTTTCAGTGTCAGGACAACCAATGCATCAACACAACCAGGGTATGGGGGAGACACAGGCAAATGATGATGATGACGATACTGATGATGATGATGAACGCTTATTGCGATCATGCTCCCCTGTGTCACCAAGAAAAATTCCAACTCAATCACCCTCAACCCATTAACCAACACCCCCACAAAACCCATTAATAACGAGATCTTTACTCAGTTGTCCATCACAGCCTCGAAATAGAACGTATGCCTCTCAAGTAGATTGGCAGATGAGGGCAAAAGCTTTCACTGAAGTATCAATGTGGGCATGGTGTAACATCTGTAACATCACCTACTTCACCTTCACCACCAGCAGGTAACAAACATAGGGGTATTGTTGCTCAAACCAGGTCTGACTTCAATGCAGACATCCCTTCAACATCGTCGGCTCAGTATGCTACCTTTTCTTCAATACCACTGAACCAAACCCTAACCCCACAACCCTGATTGTTAGGTTACCAAAAACAACTGTTGGTATAACCTCACCTAATACGCAAACCACAGGCACAACCCAATCCTTACCACCACATAATGAGACCAGTGATGCACATCCAACAAACTCAAACTCTGACACATTGTATACATTGTGTGAACGAGGCAGCAGACATTCCTGCAAATATAAAGTTGAAACTACAACTTATGAATTGATGTTTCAAGGTTTAAAGCATCTACCAACACCAGCTGTACCCCAGACACTAATGTTAATTTTCGATCAGGTACCTATGACCATGCCCGAATCTGGATACGGGCACCCCCTTTAAACGACCCGATAAATTTACAAATCGGTCAGATTAGTAGCTACAGTGGTAGGATAGTGTTTGATCCAGTACAAGCTTCGGAACAATCACGTCATGGTTTGATGTTGGATGAGCAGCTGGATATCCATGTTGTAGTTGTACAAAAACTCATACCCGCAACGGGGTGTACGGATGAAAAGCTGTTTTAGCTTCAGATCACCTATCACGGAAATCATCTGTTGTGGTGATCAAAAAACAGTGATGTCTATTGTCTCCCCCGAGCTCTAGCCATATCGATTGCTCAAGCTGAAATGTGCGCTGCACAAAAACAAGGTAATGAGTCCTTAATCAAGCAATATACAAAAGTTTAAAATCAGATTAGTAGAGTTCATAGCCCACGTCAACTAACTAATGCCTTGGAAATGTGTGCATGAGCTGGTGTTGATCATGCACAACCTGAAGTTTAGAGAAATTTCAGGCAATATTTACCCCAGAGTATGAAGTTATTGTGCACGTCTGTACATCCATTCAGGATTTGTTTTACCCATTTCAATTAATGAGTCTGAGACCACCGCATACGTTATGACTTATCCTCACAGATAATCACTATGATGTGATTGCAAATTTACAGGGATTTTATGGGAAAAAAGGTTTTTGTCAAAATTACAATTTCTCAATTTATGAATCATTTGTGTGGCGGACGTTGTAACCTATGTGGTGGTCAATATACTCAGAGACTCAAATTTACTTATGTATGTTGCGCAAAATGCAACTGTTTCTTTAAAGGGGGTCAATGTTACAGTGTGCATGAAGACCCTGCACGCTGTAACAAGACCTGTGGTGCATATCACAGATGCAATGTGTGTAAAAAGGTATATGAAGTAAAAAAATCATCATCGTTGTTATCCGAGGCACTGCATCCGTTGTAATTGACAGCATGAAGGTGGTCTTTGTTACATACTTACGGGTAGGGAATGTACAGGTACAGTAAAAACAAAATCCCACAAAACTACACAACCGAGGTTCCTATGCTTTGATGTAGAAACACATACAAATATTAATGGTGAGTTCTTACCTGTATTAGTAGCACTTATTTATCCAAATGAGTCTGGTACTTATGTTGAATGGGTGTTCCAAGGGCATACTTGCATTACCAAATTCCTGAATTTCTTGTTTGCAAAACTCGTGAATCGCAGTAAAATTAAAAGCCATCGGCAAACCTTTGAGAATTCAATAATTTTAGCTCATAATCTACGCGGATTTGAGAATGTTTTTATTATGTAAATTTTATTTGACCAAGGTATCAAACCCAATGTAATTTACAAGGGTACAAAGGTGTTATTGTTGGAGGTGAAAGAGGCAAAAATCCGGTTTCTCGATTCATTATCCTTTATCATTTTACCTTTGCATGAATTCCCACATGCATTTGGCATCAAGGAGCATAAGAAAGGATTCTTCCCATTTACACTCCTAAACAAGACTCTACATTATAAGGATGAACTACCTGAAATGGAACTGTATGCGCTGTATGACGAAATGAAAGAGGCGTTGCATAAAGAGTTCGTACACTGGTAAGATGCTGAGAAGTTACGTGTTGGTAATAATTGGGATATAATGCACGAACTAACCCAGTATTGTCTTAGCGATGTCATTCTGCTACTTGAAGGGTGTCTGTAATTTGCAGCGTTCATGAAGTCTTTCACAGGGCTTAACCATTTTTTAGGGAAAGAGTGGTGATTGCTGGTTTTTCAACCAATTTTCATGACCCCTATTCAATGGATGTGATACCTCCAATGGGTTACTCAATACGTGCGCTTTAAAGTAAAAAAGCCTTACAATGGTTAGCATGGGAACAATCAAACTTAACTCATGATCAAATCATTTCAGCTCTAAATGGAGCAGAGAAACACATTGGTCCATACTTTCTGGATGGATGGTGTGAAAGCAAAAAGTTAGCTTATGAATTTTACAGTTGTTATTACCATCCATGTCCTAAATGCACAGTCGCGCATTCTCCTAATGTTAAGAGTCGTCTTACAAATGCAGAAAATTTCCAGCATAACCTCGAACAATTAGAGTTTTTAAAGAATAAGCTACCCGGCCACACATTTAAAGCACAATGGGAAACACTACAATTTGAACTGGAAACATTCATTAACCCAAATGACGCATTTTATGGTGGGCGTACTGAGAAGTTCACAGCGGGTATTACAGACCCGACTGAAACAGAGTGACTAACATATCTGGATTTTACATCATTATATCCCACAGTAAATAAACAGCAAAATTTCCCGAAAGATCGCCCTATCATGATTAAATCAGATTTTTCTCGTGGGCTGTATGCATACTTTGGGCTGATCAATGCAATTGTGCTACTGCCAAGGGACTTCTTCATACATGTGTTACCTTATCACTAACAGTTTGTTGCATTTCCTTTTTGTCGTTCATGTACTGAGAAACAGTGAGATGTACTATGTAAGCACACATGTTGAGCGTACATTGACTGCAAACAGGCCTACCCCTGAGCTTTATAAGGCATTAGAAAAAGGTTATACGCTCATGAAAATTTACGAGGTATGGCACTATGACAAACAATTTAATACACAAAAAAGGAAACAGGGCAATCACATTTTTTCAGTGAATATATGAACACCTTTATTGGTGGGAAAATCTAAGCCTCTGATTGGCCACCGTATGCAAACACTCAAAGTGAGAGAGATGCATTTTTGAAAGATGTGTACGAAAAGGAAGGTATTGTTCTAGGACCATCAAGGTTTGAAAAAAACCCCAGGTTTACATAGTATATGCAAATTAGCTTTAAGCAATGTCTAGGGTTATTTAGGCCTAAACAACGAGAACAACATCAGTGTTTATTGATAGTTTCACCGAGTACTATAAACTTTTTTACACACCGTCAATCAAGGTGACAGACCTCGAAATCGTAAACGATGACATTATCTAAATGTCATATAAAACAACTCATCCTACGACACATTTAAAGAGTAATGCAGTTATTGCACTCATTGCATCGTTTGTCACTTGTTATGACCGTTTAGAATTATTTAAAAATATTAAAAGTTTTGGGTACTTGTGCACTTTACAGAGACACAGATTCTGCGATTTACCTTGAACCTAGAGGTAGTGAATTACTTCCTAAGGACTGAATCTAGCTGAACTTACAGATGAGGTCTTTGCAAAATTCGGGCCTAATGTACACATTAAGAAGTCGGTCATTGCCTGACCAGAGAATTACTATATGTACTACTCGAATGGTACTCACGAACTAAACGTGAAAGGATTCACGTTATCGAGAAGTATAACAGAAATCCTTAAACCGGCAATGATTGAGGGACTAATGAGGGATGAATCTATCGGTTTGCTGAGATGCTCGAAGTACCTGTATCCTTCTACCTAGTACGTAACAAAGCAGCTTCAACCCTGTACATTAAACCCACAAAAAATTTACAGATGCACTAATCAAAAGCGTTTCACAATCCCAGTGAATATAGCAAAGAGTTACCCTTATGTTTATGTGGTGAAGAATTAAAAAATACCCACTGAATTTTATATTTTAATCAAAATAAAAAGTAACTGAAAATATTTTCTGTACAAACTAAATAAAGTAAAAGGCAGGTACAGGTCAATGTGTTCAATAAATTAGTTTAACAATTGATAAAACCATTTAAGAACTCAAGCTTAGGAGTTTGTATAACAACCATCATTATTTTAAAAATTAAAACATTAGATTATAAAAATGAAAATTCAGATTGCGCAAATGAATGTGTATTTTAAAAAACCTGTATTTTAAGATGTATTTAAAGCTATATTAAACAATTGTTCAGTTTGGAAAAAAAAAATGATTGCTTATTTTAGTCATGTGTTTTAAGTTGTATGTTACAGCACACACATCTATATATTTAAAGTTTTTCGTAAATTAATTAATTTATTGAATGTAAAGTTATATTTTATAAAAGTATAGTGAAATTTATTTATTTCTTTTAATGGAAACAAATACACACACTTTAATATTAAAATATAAAACCATGGTTGTGAAATGAAATGTAATCAATTATTAAGATCAGTTTACATATAGGGAGGCGCTGTTAATTGTAACTAGATAGTATACATCAAGTAGTCTGTTTGCACACTGTAATTGTTTTATGAAGTGTGACTGGGAAGCACACAGTGGGTGTTTGTATTCAAACAATTTTATTATGACTTGATGATCAAAACAAACAAACCTGTACCCAGTGTTTATATCAATCTCTTGCAAAGTATTTAAATTACCTACCCTAGATACACGTGTATCTAGGTGGCACTGATATAAGTCACAATGTGGGTTTTATCGACCTTTTGAAAGCGATGCCCATACCAACCATAAAGAAAAAAAAGATAAGAGAAAACTATTAAATTAAATGAAATTAAAGTAATAACAGATGGCTAATAAATATATAACTCAAAATAACTTTAATTTGTAACAAAACCTTAGTAAACACTTGGTGAATAAAAATAGTTGTGATTAATACTTGTAAAATTAACTTTTAAAACAATAAAAAAATTAACATTTATCATTTTATTTTAAAATGTTTAAATCTAGCAATGATAATAAAAAGTTAAAGTCATATCATTTACCATTTTTTTTCAAAACGGTAATTTTAACATTCTATATTAGCTAATAAAAAGAAAGTTAGACGTTTCATTAAACATTTATTTTTTAAGAATGGTTAAATAATTTAGGAAGGCTGGTAAAAAAGTTAAAGTTAAAGATGTTTCATTTAACATTTATCATTTATTTTTAAAAAGAAAAAAAGTATTAAGAAGTAAAAGAAATAGTTTCAAAGAACCCAGGAATATTAAAAATGTATGGCTGAATGAGAAAAAGTATTAAAAAGTGAAACACACAAATTTTTATAATTAAAGTTGAAAATGAAATACAGTTGGTAAAATGATCTGCATTGTATTTTTAAAAATAAAAAAATTACAGAATATGATCCGAGTGCTCAGCAACCCGAGCTTATGATCGCTGTAACCGTACAAATGTTTCACGTATACGTATCATCTCAGAGTTAAAAAGGGATGCACGCTTACAGCACTATAGTTTTGACATTCAGCATCCAGGTTCTGAACTGAAACATCTTCATGCAGGAATCATTTTGCATAAGCAAGTTGACCTGTATCACAAACGAAGAAGAGATGGAATGAGTGGACCAACATTAGCAAAACCTTGAACACATCTAAATAAGGGAGTGCATTTGTTAAAAAATTACAGCATCTCGATGGTTTCGTCGTTTTAGACGCTTGAGCACTCCATCTGCCTGGGTGCGCAAAAACCATCTGGTCTTGATGTTGTCAAACGAGTCTTGTTGTTGTATTGTATTATGCAGACACCAATAGATCTAATCGCGCCATGGTATTCACAGCTGTCATAAAATGAAAATTCAATAAAGCATCCACGTGCTGTGAAAAAAGAGACAGTAAAAGATAGGAAAAAATATGAAATTTGAAGGAATAACAAAATACTCACTAGTTGGTTTGAGGCCTTCCTTACAAACCATGGAAAATTACTTTGAGCTGGCATATCTTCTTGTAGTCAGACAGTCAATCAACCCCAAATGTTAATACTAGAAGCACAGTGAGATGTGAGGAATGAATCGATGATAACATGCAAACTCAACTGAACGCCTAAATTTATACAGAAGTTGATGAATGCAAACCAAAAACCAACCATTCAGGAGTTTAAATGAAAAATGTAGGCATCCCTAAGACATTGTACACAAACATGAAATAATGGGTAATACATGATGAAACATGAAGATTGGTAGAAGATTAAACAATAACATCCTTTAAAAAATACTTTCCCAAATTTTTAAGGAAACGTGTAAAAGCCCATCATGATGAAACAAAAAAATGAATGCTGAAATCCGGGAGTTATGGAATTTAGAACATGTACGCAACACAATTGTCAAATCTCAACCGAATTATCATTTTTTTAAGGAATGGAAAATTGAAAGTATAAACTACATATTAAACGAATGTAACGTAGAATAAAAAAAAATAATACTAAGTTAGTCAAATGTAGTAAAAATTAACAATCATACTACATCATCGCAATATTGAGTCAATTTTATTCACTGTGTACTAAAAACAATCACTAGAAATAGGTATTAAAAGATATGACTGTTTACAGCTCATAAAACCATGAAGTACATGACCGCTTATTATTATTATTATTATTATTATTATTATTATTATTATTATTATTATTATTATTTCTTATTATTAAAATTAGAAGTTTTATTAAAAAAGAAAAATAGTACATAGAACAGTAACGATGCAAATGAAATTACATTTTAATGCATGTGCACGCAGCGTAGAAACGTATAGAAACATGTACAAACGTTATATTTTTTTTTGAAATACGTGTATCAACATTCACCTATATAAAATAACATTAAAAATTATTTTTAATGATCTTGTAAAAACGCACAGAAGTCAGAAAAACGAATCGCGGAATGTTGCAGAAGATTTCATAGTACATCGAACTTAAGTTGAAAACGCCATAAACCTCATAAATCACATGAAAAAATTTGACTTCTAAGAAAATTTGCATACGTGAAATCTATCCTTTGAACAGATTTCACAAACGTAAAATCTCGCTGTCAAACAAAATCATCCTCGCGAAAAAGAAACCAGGCAACAAATGACTTTAAAAATAACTTGCTGTGCTGTAAAAAACATTTTGTTGAATTTATGTAGAGTCGAGAAATACTTTTATGAAATGCAAAAAACAATAAAGAAAATAAAAATAAGTTCTGAATGGGTGCATTAACATTAAGTAATACTGAAATAAAATATATGCTTCAAACACCACGTTCATACTTTGAAACAGAATATTTGGTACTTTAATAAATCAAAATGACAACAAAAAAGTTTAGAGACAGTGTAAAAATAATAAGAAAACCGAAAAAGGCAAGTTTGAACAGAAAAAATCATAACAGAAAAATCAATGATAACAAAAGGTGAAGTGAAAGGTGAAGTTGGGATACAAAGAAAAATTTAATACCATAATTGGCTACATGCAGGTAGTGAAAGTGTCATTCAGCTACAAACTCGAACCTACCTTTAATTTCATATTCAATACGTTTCAGAGAAAGCAAAACAAAAGACTTCAGGGTCATTCAGCGATAGGTCAATGAAATCAAAAGTCAAAAGGTCAGTGAGAGAAATCAGTCTGACCCAAAAAGAAACATCCAGAACATCTACACATCTTCCACCTTCTCCCAGATTCTCCAACAAAGAAAACTTGCCCTCTCCAACCCTAAACCTTGTGTGTCCTTGCGATTCATCAGCCCTCAATTTTACCGCCTTTCCACCTTCCACTCCTCACTCGGCCTCCCAGTTTCCTACACTCATCGACCCCATGCTTTCTCTCTCTTAATCCCCCCATCCAAACACACTCTGACAATTTCTCTGGTTCTGGAGTTTATAGATTAAACTGTTGATTTTGCGATAAATATTATATAGGCCTATTGACCCGCAATTTCAATAAGCGATTCAATGAGCACATGGACTCCTACAAGAAACAAGATAATTCACACTACGCAATCCACCTTGCCCACACGGGACATGCCCCCAAAGAGAAAAGTGAAATCATGACCATTCTCCATCTATGCAACAACCCATTCAAGACTGCCAGTCTCGAAGCTATTGAGATCTTT
Organism: Rhysida immarginata; assembly: GCA_023313115.1. NCBI lineage: Eukaryota > Metazoa > Arthropoda > Chilopoda > Scolopendromorpha > Scolopendridae > Rhysida > Rhysida immarginata. The sequence goes on from JAHWFO010020224.1 coordinate 297,460, forward strand.
AAAGCTAAGATCTCCTCTCTAGATCACCTCAATTGCCAAACAGTTTGTGATATTTATTCAATTTTAAATTCTTTATCCGATATCTTGTAATTTTTCAAATTTATATATTTACTTACCTTTCCATTTCTTATTGATACCTTAGTTTACGTTAACTCCGGATGAGTCTTCTTCTAGGTCTGCTTTTTCAATTTTGTTTGTGTTATGACATCACTTTTTCCTTTATATTTCAATTAATTTTCCTCTCAAGGTTTCCTTATAATTTTATTGTTATTGGTTCCTTATCCAACCATTCTCCTTTCAATGTTGCCACTGTACAATTAATATTATTTACTATTTGTTATTTCTTCATCCAATCATGTTCTCATTCTGCACCCTATTTTCTGTATGTCCTCTTGTGTGTATCCTTGATAAAGCCAGGAATTAATGGCGAAACTAGTCGGAAACTCTATTCTCCCTTTGTTGTGTAGTAAAGGTAAAGTCTCTAACAATTTTATTATTATTATTAGAAAAGATGTTTGAATGCATTTATCTCTTTAATGAAATATGACTATTTTCTCTCTCTCTCTCTCTCCAACTGTAGTACGAGGGGCCACCATTATGGCCAATACTTTTACAACCGAGAGAGGAGATATGTATGAGGTTTCAATATGTGGTATCCATAATGTCCGAAAACTTGATGAGCAAACCAAGAGACAGTTGGAAATCTATGGCCAGAGATTAAAGGGTCACTGTACCTTTTTGCTACCCAAAGAAAACGCGATAATCCTCAGTGAAGTCGAGTGGGACCGACTCAAAGTCATCAATTACACACTACTCGGCCAAAGGACCATTTTCACAGGTACTCTGCCTTATCCCGCATTGCGAGGGGTCGTAATCCATTGGGAACGCATCACTATGTAATTTTATGCAGATGGCGGAATTCACTGCCGCGTTTTAAGTTGATTACTCAGCCTGTGGGTTACAAATGTCAAAAGACTTGTCCCATCTATGGCCAAAAACAAATGGTTGAATCCTATATTTCGTAACGGACCCAGCTGGACTCATTATGAAATGCCTAGCGCAGCTTATTCTTTAGCTGTGATGATACAGGTCTATCATTTTACCAAACGTAAACCAAAAATGGCCGCTGTGGGAATCGAGACGACCTTCACCATCCACACTGGTTCAAACAACTACAACGTCAATGAAAAACAGACTGCGAGACAGACGCCGGCGAAATGTACGAGAAAACAACCAAAGACAAAATTGACCTAGGACAAACATGGAAAAATCCGCACGAAGAACAAAAGATGAAAACGAAAAATAAAAACCTGAAAAATTGAATAACATTAAATAAAATATAAAATTGAATAAAGTATAAAATTGAAAAAAGAATGAAAAAAAACAGCCAAACAAACAAAAAATAAAAAAGGGTCAGAGGGGAACCTGGTAGGGGATTAACACATGGGAGGGGAGGTAATACCTGTAGTCACACCCAAATACCTAGCATGTGTCAAACCCTCTCCAGCAGAGGGGTCGCAAAAACAGGTTGCAAGGCCACCTGCTGACAAAATCCGAAAAACGAAATGGCGGAAATTATTAATATCATAACGTCATATTATTATTAATTTATTCATATCTGATGTGACGTCACGGGAAAACCCATCACATGATCCGAAAATGGCTGCCTGTGACGTCAGATGGATGGTGGAGGGGGTGTGGGCTCATGTGACGCGAATACTGCACGCTGATTGGTCCATTTTGGACATGCCTACCTCATTAATATTCACCCACACAAATGACTATTCTACTGAAAGGTTTCAGACAGGCATTGAGATTGTCAAACAATCCAGCCCACATTCCCATCCAGCTCCTCATCATGCAATATTTGAATACATCGAATAAAAATAAAGCAAAGACTGCCCATTTCTAAGTTATGTACAGGATTTCTTTCTACACTAGAGACTTAAATAGAAACTGAAAAAATATTTATTATCTAATCTTAAACAAAAATATTTCCTGAAAACATGTGTCAGGGTAAAGAATTCACCATTGATTGGCAACGTAATTGGCAGTGAAACTGGAAACAATCAGAAGCTTGGAAGCGGAAATGGAGCGTCAAGGAGTCGTGCGGAGATGCGAGTTGACCTGGTCATTACCATATTTCCTGGTACATCGTGACAAGACAAAAGTACCTTGAAAAGCGGCATGCCTACTGGCAGGTCAGGCTTAGCCCCGACTCATTTGAAAAGATCGCGTTTATGTTCCCCAGCCTTGCACCTTTTGTTACCAGGTGATGCCATTTGGGATCAAAAACGCGGCTCAGGCCTTCCAGTCTCTAATGGACCAGATTCTAGATCCTTCCATAGACTGGGAGGCTCACCTCGACACGCTCCAGAAAGTCTTCCACCTATTCTTGAAGTTCAACCTGAAGGTAAATTTCCAAAAGTCTGTCTTCTTCCGCCAAGAGGTTGAATTTCTGGGCTATCACGTGGGCGAGAAGGGGCTAAGACACCCAGTGATCGGAATATACTACCTATTGTAGCCTATCCACGTCCCACCAAAGTGGAAGAAGTTCAGCGATTCCTTGGCATTCCCAATATTATCGTGCGCTTATACCCAAGTTCAGCGCGATGAACTGGCCCATGTGCCATCTGACACACATGGATATGAGAATTGTTTGGGAAAATTCCTTCAACATCTTTAAAGGACTTTTGACCAAGCCCCCATCCTCGTCCAACCGGACTTCACTCGCCTGTTCGAGGTCCATACCGATGTTTCGAAACAGGGAGAAGTGTGTGTGTGTGTTAGCACAAGTGTATGACAGTGTGCGCCATATCATCCCATATGCCAGCCGATCACAGACTCAATGCCGAGTCAAACTATAGTGGCATTGAATAAGAACGCACTTTGTTATCTATTGTGACGCGCAATTCTTGAAGTGGATGGAAAACTTCAAAAACCATCACAACAGGATTGCACACTGTAATTTGCAGCCGCAGGGCTTCGATAATGAAATTGTCCATCAACGGGGAATGTTCAACAATATATCTGACACCCTCTCCCATTCAACAAACCTGGCCTGCATCGCTCTTGCTCGGGAGTCCATCTCTTCCGCCCAATTACCGCAGTTGACTCCTTAAAACCATGTCACCCGAAAACAACACTGTCCTCATGAAGTGACTTCGACAAGAACCAGCCACCGCATAATGACTACCCATCCTAAACGTGAAGTCGGCTGGCCTAAAATGCAACGTGATATCAGCCGAATAACGAAGTCATGCCCCCGATTGTCAACATTGCAAACCGGCCAATTACCATCTGACCAGCCAACAAATCAGTTGGAAAAATCCCGGCCCGAACCCACTATGGCCGTGGATGTTTTAGGGCCTGTGTACGAAGTCATTCAGGAAATCGTTACATGATCCTAACAGTCAATTGCTACAGCAGATGGGTGACTACAAGTTCCACCCCAAGCATCACTCAACAAGGGATCATCAACACGCTGAAACTCGCCTCAGAACAGATCGGTTAGCCGCGAACTATCCTCTCAGCAAATGCAACCTATTTCCGGGCACGAGAGTACCTACGATACGCTGCCAACAGTGGCAGCTCGTCCATAGGCACTGCGGCACTGCAGCACCCCCAGTTTCACTTTCGATATCGATAAAATTCAATATAATGTCTCTTTTTTTTGCTTTAATACTATTCTAATACATGTATATTATATGATCCTTAAGCTAAATGTCACTAGTAATTCCCTAGTTCGTGAAAAAGTTAGTTTTCTGACGCAGCACCGCCAGAAATTTTAGCTACGAGCCGCCACTGGCTGCCAACAATGCCATCGAGATTCAGTACTCGGTTCCATATGTGCCACGGACCAACCCCGTCGAATGCAGCTTATTAGACCGATGAGTGGGACGATATGTTACAAGCCTGTACTACAGCTCTGGGATGCTTACCTAATAACAAAACCGGATTATCCCCTATCGAGTTCCATTTCGGACAGGTAACCGGTAACCCCACTCTTTCATCAGGACAAATAATACAGGTAATAAACGAGCATTGTTTACGTCAATACCAATGCCTGAAGGGAAAAGAAACAGAACAAACACGATTTAAAGTAGGAAATTTTGTGTGGCTACGCACCCGAGTGATCCCCGGACACTTGCCTTCTGAACATAAATTGCGTCCGCTCTACTATGGGACCTATCTAATTCACACGTTCAAGTCTGCCAATATAGTAGTACTGTTAGCGAACCAATACCGTCTGCGGAGGTCACCTATCATTACCACGCCAGAAGACTTGAAACCAATGGTGGCATTTGTACATCGAGAAAACAATTGATCAGCAGTCAAATCACAAGAACTTTTTTGTTCCCTTTTCGAGGAGGAGGTTTTTTTATTATTATTATTTGCGCGATTAAAGTGAAAGAAATTATTTCCTGAAGACGAACAATTAGCTTTTCCATGATTACGTTGTCTATTTGTGTTTTTTCCGTTGTTGTAGCCCCATCTTGGGTAATAATGTCTCGCAGTGGGAACTTTGTTGTGGAATTTTTAATGTCGACGGATTCTTGAGAGATATAGAGGTGGATTTTTTTTGAAATGGCGAGGCGGCCATAAAAAAGACGGATGAATCATCTGCCTTTCCATAAACAAAGAAGATGTTGAGAACTTTTAATTTACGCCATGATGGACGAGATCACTCAACAGTTGCATCTATGGTAGCGTCGGATATTCGCCGCCCCCTGCCATCCCTTTTATGTTAAATTATAATGGACAGAGCCGACTAAGTCTTGCGACTGAGGAATTTTGAACGACAAGGAACTGCTGTTTCTGGATTGGAAACAAAGCTAAGTAGACTTTTGGTGTTTTTTTCTTTATTGAAAATTGAAATTGGCGAATATTTATGAATCATACAATTAATCAAAATGCTGAATTACAAAGCTATAATCTTCGATACTGGAAGACGAAAGACGGACCCCTTAGTTGGAACTCCAAGAATCGTCATGATGATCTTCAACATCGGGAAGAAATATCAAAGGTTTAATCTCCGTTTATACTAGTTTTGAATAAAATTATTTTGAATATCGAGAAAAATTATTTTATAGTTTTTTAATAAAAAAAATTTGGCATTGTTATCCTCTGAGAAAAGATTGCTATAATTCATTTTTATAATCCTTTTCTTTTATGTAACAAAGTATATAAGTATGAAAAATAAAATTAATCCAAAATATCAATTTTCAAGTATTTTATGTTTATAAATGCTTTACCTGAAATATTCAAGTTTAATTTTGATGGAAAAAGAAGGATTTTTAAATTTGTTTCTAAAAGTTGCGTTTTATAGATAATATTGAAAAGTTATTTGAGGTGTTGAGGTAATATTGAGGTAAATTAAGTAATAGAATAAATATTTATGAATTTCATTTTTGAACATTATAAAAAGTAGTTTCAAAATGCAGTTTGTGAGACCACGCACCACCACTCGTGTTACAAACACCCGCGCCACCTCTAGAGTGTTAAATGCAGACTCTAATAGAATTAGCATCACTGGTGATTATTTTAATCTTATGAAATTAAATTCTATCAAACATACTAGCAAAAATTGTTTGCCTGCATACAAATCGACAGGCACAAAACAACTACTGCATAATAATGGTTTACAACACCGCTCAAGAAGGTGGTGACGTACTTTGTGTTTAAGGGCTTGATGCTGAGGACAGATAATAGAAAAAAGTTTTATTAGAGACACTCTGCTTGGTGATAGAAATTTACAATAACAAATTACTATGCAACTAATCTCAGAAGAAGCTAGCAAGTATGAGAGATTGATATGTGAACTTACTATCATGCACAAAAAAACAGCTGCCAACGAGCACTTGTAGGCTCCAGGGCATCACTATTTGTAGGAAGATTGCTGAAGCGAAATCTAGTAGCCAAATGCATTCTACTAATGTACACTGAGTTAGCAAAACTCATAGGATAGCAAGCACATTGATTGATGGGCATGGCTCACGAATTCGCAGGGGTAACGGATTCTGGGAATGGACCATTAGACGTTGTGGGAACAGCTTGTATAAGTGATTAATCAGAAAGAGCTTGTATAAGTGTTTAATCAGAAGAGCTTGTATAAGTTGATGGCACGTAGTAGCGAAATGACATCTTTTGAACGGGGTATGATAGTATGTGCCCGACGCATGGGAAGTTCCACTTCGGCAGTAGTGCAGGAATTTGGATTTCCCCACTCAACTGTCTCCAGGGTGTATCGGGAATGGCTGGATGAAGGCATCACAGTTCACAACAGGCACCATACCGGGCGTGCAGCTGCACTGAATGATCGTGACCAGCGACACCTGGGACGAATGATTCAGAGAAACAGGAGCTTAACAGTGTAGCAAATCACAGACCAGTTCAATACTGGCCGCACTAGAAACGTCCTTCGGTGGACAATCCGTCGAAATCTGCATGCCCTCGGGTTTGGCAGCCGTCACCCTATGCGAGTGCCAATGCTTTCCCAGCATCATCGGACACTCCGGCGTGCATTTGCCACCAACCATCTTAGCTGGACTCTGCAATAGTGGCGTAACGTCATATGGTCAGATGAGTCATGATATCAACCGTACCACGCTGATGGGAGGGACCGTGTGTGGCGCAGACCTCACGAAACGATGGATCCCGCATGTCAACAGGTGGTGGTGCAGGGTGGTGGTGCAGGGTGGTGGTGTGTCAGTGATGGTCTGGGGTGCATTTTCCTGTTTTGGAATGGGCCCTCTGGTTATTCTGGACCAAACGTTGAATGGTCCACGGTATCGTCAACTCATCGGAGACCATCTGCACCCGTTTTTTACATTTCAACACTCTGACGACGTAGCAGTATTTCAAGATTACAATGCTCCACCACATCGCTCCAACGTTGTCCGCGAATGGTTCGAGGAGCATGCAGGAGAGGTCCAACAACTGACCTGGCCAGCCTGGAGCACTGACATGAATCCCATCGATCATATCTGGGATGCTGTTGAAGTCAGGCTCCGGGCACTGGATCCTCCACCCACGAACGGACAGCAACTATCTTCGGCTCTGCAGACTATCTGGTGTCAACTGCCTCAAAAAGTGTACCAGGGACTTGCAGACTCACTACCACGCCGTATGCTGCACTGCACAGGGCCAGAGGTGGCCCGACCAGATATTAAGTAACTATCCCATGAGTTTTGCTAACTCAGTGTATAAAAGACGTGTCCCAGTAAAACTTTGACGTGGACAGGGCAACGATGACGATTAATTCTTTGAGCTTCCATGGAGAGATACGGTGATGGGAGGCCACATACAATGACACTGCATAGAATAATGTGGATGAAGCAAACGTGCTGATACTGTCGACGTATTCTCTCTGGATGGCTCTCTTGCTTCTCATAGGATGTAAACACTGCTACCCGGACCTCTTGGGACATGGAACAGGTAACTGTTATTAGCAGGCTGCTATGAACATCAAGAGAAAAATCCAGTTGATTAGTGAACATGATTAATGAACACGTTCCTTCGTCAGTGTCTTGCAACTCTGGAAAAGTTTCAAAGTTAGCATTACATTAAATCTTTGAAGCACTAATATTCTAGGAATCAATGTCTCGGTCCACAGATTGAGTCACCTCGACCTCGTTTTCTAGGAGCTTATCGCAATTGCCTCTAAAAGCAATCCCTTGCTCTAATGTCTTAGGCTCGAGGTCAGTGGTCGAAATCTCCAACTCGGAAACCAGAAGCTTCCTCTCCAAGGTCAAGGTCAATCTCTCACTTATTGCTCCTCTCAAATATCATGCCACTCCATCATCAGAGCCACCACTATTTTTATGTCTCCCTCACTTACAATGTATTGTTTTTAAGTTTTAAATCTTAAAATTCGCAGGCAAATGAGGACTATCATCCTCAACAGATGGCACCACAGTTTAAAATTTCTTATTCCATGCTCTCCTCTCCTTAACTTGATCAATTGAGCACGCAAATATCACAATATTCTGTGGCAACGGGTTTAAATTATAGTCAAAGCCTGCTATAGCGAACCCTACTTTTAATGAATGCCCATATATAACGAACGAAATCTCTGTCCGATTTTCTATAAATATATCATTTTCTATGGATAAAGCAAACCTCCAATATGTTTATATTCCAAATTGGATATAATGGATCTACTTGATATCTTTGACTGAATTATTTTTTGTAGTTTTCGAAAGAAATGAAAAAATTATAAAAAATACTGTACTTTAGACTACAATATCACTACCATTTTATCTACATTCTCCATACCATGCATTTTTATATTCTCCCACAGCACCCAATATATATAATGCGTTATTATTGGTTAATCGGCAAGACAGCACTGGTTCTTTCTCTCATAAATCATCATAAAAACCGCACCATAAGTGAAATCACAGTATATCTTCATTATATCCTCCATCAAATTCGAAACGAACACATATGCGGAATATAAAAGTGTTTAACATCCCAGGACCATAACGATTGTGTATAGCATGGCATTCGCGTTCAATCCTGGTGCGTAGATGGGCCATATCGCGAATCTTTGCACTTATTTTAGATACCCCGAAAAGAACCCATTGGACTCAAATATGGCAACCGTACAGCTCATTTAACAAGTCCTCTACGACTAACCTAGTGTTGAGGAAAGCTTTTGTACAGCCAAAGACAATGAAGCAGAAATACGAGAATTTCACCTATACGTCGAGACTTCGTGGACACCCTGTATATCTAAAAATATGGTTAAATTTTTCCTGAAATCTGCATCGCGCCAGTAGAAGTTTACGAAATTACAGAACATTAGTTACTCATTTTTAATCAACTCCTACAAAAAATTATTATTCATCTATAAATTGATATTATTGAGAGAAACATGTATAGGATGAGCCTAAAGTCCGTTACCACCCCTACAATTTTAAAACGAGTGGAGAAACAACAAATCCGTTGCAGGCAACTATAGGAAATTAGGTAGGGGCTAAATAATGGTGGTGTCAAATTTGACTCTTCACCGCGAATTTTGCACCTGGCACCTTGCAGCTTTGTAACCGTTACAGCTAGAGAAAAATTTTCAATTGTCCAGTTGTGGAACTGAAAGCGCTGATTTAAAAAAAAAAGAGAGAGAGATTAAAAATAAGTGCAAAATTAAACCCACTACAACAGAATAAAATTTCTGTGCTCAAGGTGTATGCCACCTTACCAGCATCAGTAAATGATTTGAAACAACGAATTCAGCAAGCTTGTGTAACCCCAATGATAATGATAAATATAATAGGTTCTGATAAATACCATTCACAGTTATGCATTGCTGCAGAAGTACACTACATTGAGCACTTCGTTCATTAGCAAATGTAGTTTCAGCACTGAAATTTCGTTTTGTTATAGTAGGTTTTATTTTATGCTTATATCTAAAGTCTTTTTTTGATAAAATCAGCGTTTTGAGCTCTACAGCTGTGCAATTAGAAATATTACTCTACCTGTAACGGTTGCAAAGTTGCAAAGTGCAAAATTCAAGATCAAAGGTAAAATGTGATACCAGCATTGTTTGACTTAGGAAACTTCTATTGCGCCTTTTTCCGAGTTAAAAGTGAAAGGAATCAAAAAGTGACTTTTAGGGGATGATTTGTTGATTAAAATAGTGAAGAGAATGAAAAGAACCTGTTTGCCTTTGGTTTTAATGAAGTTGTATTTATACTTATATTGCTAGAATTAATATAAGGAAAAGACTACAGAAATCGATCATCAGTTTTGTTTGAAAATAAATTTTAATATTGGTGTTTTCAGTGAATATTAAGGTGTTAAAAGTTGACGTCAACAATAGGATTAAACGAAAATTAGCGGTCTTTATTTGTTAAGAGACAAGTTTTCTTGACATAAGCCCTAATGTGCGTGCTTTTCTGTGGATTGTTGGTAAAAAGGCGCAGAAGGATGCCATTAAAAGTTGTGTCCGAATACGGCAGGGACAAGCTTCTATGACTCAAAGCAAATTAAGAAAGTTGGCGGCTGCTATGGCTCAATATAGATTAAGAAAGGCCCAAGTCTGAATGTTGGTAATGGTCACAAATAAAGAGCCTAGCCTAATGTGACTTTTAATAATGGAGGAAAAATTATATGTGTCCCGCACGTGATATTAACAGGGAACAAAAAAGAATTTGATGACAAAATGTTAACTGGCCTCAATCATCTTGTTTGCTTAATCATTCGTTTATTCGTTCTTCGTTTTTTTTCATGCATTGTTAGAAACAGACTACAAGCCTTAATGAGGTTTTTTAACGGTAAAAGCTCTCCTTGTTGAAATATTTTTATGAGTTCATTTCCTTAAAAGTTGTTTGTTTCTCATTTTGAACAAATTTAATGGACGAAAAAAAAGCTACATATATGAGTCACATTGTGTATTCCCATTTACATGCTGATGAAGAAATGTATATCCGTGGCTCCATTAAAAATCTCATTTGGGGAATTGTGGTTTCTGTTCTTATTTTGTCTCATACTTCACTTTCAGACATATAACGTATGTTCAAATGAAAGGGTACTGAGACGGATTAAATAAAAGTATTAATATTTACCTTTGTTTATATGAAAGAAGAACATCTTATAGTTACTATTATAGTCCTAAAAAATCTCCACCTGCTGCAATACAGGACTCCCACTGGGGCATCAATTGGCTAATACCGGTTGCAAAGCGTCTGTTTTCTGCTGCTCTCTGAACCATGTCCAAACAGCGTCCTTAACCTCCTCATCATTGGCAAATCATCGACCTTTCAGTGCCTTGGTTAAAGGACCAAACACATGAAAATCCATGTCGAGAGGTCCGGGCTATAAGGAAGGTGTGGCAGAACTTGCCACTGCATTTTGGTTATCGCTTCCTGCACCATTCTCTCAAAATGTGGCTTAGCATTGTCCTGGAGGAGAATCACTCCATCAATGAGCTTACCAGGACGCTTGTTTTTCACAGCTTGATGCAAGTTCTGCAGTGTCTTGGTGTTTGCGATAGCATTAATACGGGTTTTGCGTTCCATAAACTCCAAAAGCAGAAGACCGTCGGAATCAAAGAAACACGTAAACATAACGTTCCCAGCCGAACCTTGCGACTTGAATTTTTTGTAACATGGTGAGAATGGATGCCTACATAGTGGATATCTTCCCGGAGGGTTTCCAGTAATGGCACCAGATCTTATCAATTTCAAAAAGGCTTCCCCCTCACGACTGTAATATTGCAGATGATCCAAACAGCAGCCGAAATGCAGCCGTTTGTTCTCTTCCATGAGCATTCGGGGTACCCACTGACAGCAGACCTTGCCATATCCTAGGCTTTTGACTACAGCATATTTTTCGCAAGTAACCATATGCTGATCCGCCTGTATTCACGAATTGACTTATCCATGTCTGTATTCAATTGATTGGTGATGACCACGTTTGCTTGGCCTGGATGTGGTTTATCAGCAGTTTCCACATGACCATCATGGAACATTTTGGCCCAATGCACCATGGCTAATTTCGAGACCACATGATTCTTCATAAACATACGAGCATGAATATCAACTGGTGGAATAGCTGATCAGCTGTCAGAAACATTATCAACGCTCGTTGGTCAGTTTTGCATGGAAATTTAATAGGAGGGTCCATTATAATACAAACAAAATACGAGCATAAGCCTAACGTAACTTCCCACAGCAGTGCTTATCAGAACAAGCAGGCAATATGTCAACTATCACCCATTTGCCTCGTGTCTCTGCACTCACGTGCTCGCGTGCTGCAGCCCAAATCACTTTCATTTGAACATTCCTAATAATATAGTTAGGGCATAAGGGGCTTCAGCAAAATGACGGCCTGTGGAACGCAAATGATGCAATGCGCAATTAAATGATATTATAGCACACCTAGGACTAATTTTGTGCTTTCTGCAAATGTTTCATTAGTAACTTTTCTAAAATTTTTATTGCTTTTTTCTCACATAGTATTCAAAATCATTCATTGTTGTCAACTTAGAACTACCTTTTGCTCTACATAACTCTATTACTGTATTTCCTGAGGATATTTCCTGATTAGATAATGAAGCCCATTGATTTCTGTTGGCATCCAAAGTAACATCTTGGTTTTAATAATATTTGCCATCCAGATAGGAGTTTTAATAGGTTTTTTAAAGTGAACTAGCACAAAATTATCTTTTCTTCTCAAGTTCTTGTTTAACTACACAACTAATGATATAATGTTGTAAGCTATGATTGTCATTATGGTTAGGGTTACAATTTTTACCAACGAAATGGGAACAGTGGAGGATTTAGCGATTGGCACTTTACTGCTGAACTAATCCTCTCCGATTATCAAAAAATTGTTTCTTGTTTCGATTCAAAATTGATGTTTTTGAAAAAATAGATTTCCTGGTACACAAATTAATGATGGTGTAATTAATTCATACTAGGATCCACCAATGATCGAAATTCGATCATATTTCTGAAAAAAAAATATATGCGTAATTGTTCTAGCCTCAATCTCGCTTATTAATAAACTTTAAAGAATGAAAAACGATAACACAATAAATATCCAAAATGCTTTGCATGACATTTCTGAAATTCTTGAGTCATTTCACTGAATCATACGTTTGCAAATTTCTCTGAATAATAATTAAAGCACATCTAAAGGTATCCTTTTATATATCAATCAAATTATTAAAATTTATATAAAAGCTAAATTTTCCCTTATTATCTCTGCGTCTCTCCCCCCATTCCACTGTAGAAAATTAAGATCTGTTTCGGACCAAAAATCGATAACTTTTTTGTTACTAAAGAAAGAGTGTTAACAAAATTTTTAAAAAATAAATAAAATCAAAAATTTAAAATTTGTATTTATTTTAACTAAAAATATTATTTTCAAAGTGTATGAAAAAACCTTAAAATAGGTTAGAAAATGACGAAAAATACATAAAATGCTTACCTACTAATTATAGAAATATTTTGAATAGTTTGTTAATAACAATTTTTATGTACTTGTTTCTATGGAATAATGTATAGGTACATTAAAGGTACTATATTATACTTGGGGACTTTCAGGTTCTGAAATCAGTTCAATGACTTTCAAAAGCTGCAGGGTATTTGTTATATGGTTTTCTAATGCTTTCAAATGAACATCAACAACACAACAATTAAAATTCTTTCAAATGAACATCAACAATGATTTGAGTTATTTTGATATCTATTATTTTAAAAAAAACAATAACAAAGGCGATGCTACATGCGTTGACAAATGTGGTGCACAACCTGTTCCTTAATGCTACCTTTATTGAAATGCTTTTTACCTGTGTTAAAGTGAACAAATTTGCAAACAAAATATATGGTGCCCATCTAGAGCACAGGAACTAGTTTCATGCGTATTCGTCCACGTTAACACAGGTAAAAGTGCATAACAAAAAACATGTTGCCATATTAATATATAGATAACTCAAAAATATTTAGCGTAGAGACTTTTTCCCACCTTTCAGCTTTCAGGTCAGGCATGACGAACAGGGATGTCTGATTTTTACTTTGGAAAGTAGCAGGCCAAATGACAAAAAGTCACGAGTTTTCCATTAAAGTAGACAAATTTTATGATCTGCCATATTTGTTCAAACAGCAGTGCATTATGATACTCTAATTTTTTAAAGGCTTTAGACTTTATATACGAGAGGCCTTTAAATTTGACCTGGACTTTATTATTTGTGTAGTTCACAAGCAGAGGTACCCGGCGATGCCCAGGATTATTAGACTTGTTTGGTACTCAAAACAATCTCAAAAAATTAAATTATAACTCCCAATTAGTTAAATAATAACTCAATCCATACAATACAGATCAAAGGGGCTAACCATTCTACGAAATATACGAAAAATAGGAATTCTAGGAGATAACCATATTCTACAAAATATAAACTCTTCTTGACTGGTGTCACCACTGCGGAGCATCACCAGATACATAAGGCTCAAGTTTTTCTTGCCCTTGCTCTATTTGAGACTCCCGTTGTTTAGATGTTTCAGATGCCCGTTAAGCGTTTTCTGTTTTAGTTGCAGAGTTTCTCTGACCAATACTCCTTCTTTCTCTTTCCTTTCCAGACACATAAATTTTTGCCAGTCGTCTTGAAGTTTGATAGGCAGCTCAAGGGAGACATGCGTGACTCCTTTATCTCATCAATAGACGCAGTCTTATTAATGTTCTGTCACTGCATCATCATTTTATGCTCATCTATCTATATATATAAAGAAGGATGTTTGTGGGTCTGTGGGTCTGTCTGTGGGTCTGTACGTTTTTTATACAAATCTACAGTTTTATTCCGATCTTGATAAAATTTCGCATACATGACCTTCAAAGCATGAGGAAGGTCACTGTCTACCTCAGATTTCGGAAAAATAATAAATATCGATAAAAAATCGATATTCATGGTTATGGCAAGGCATATTAATGAGAAATATCTCATGACCAACAATGCAAGGCAAAGTTTGTACAACAATAGGTATCAACAATGGTGTCAGCACGCAATTCACAAACACACTGCATGAACCAACAATATATATCTCATGACTAACAATGCAAGGCAAAGTTTGTGCAAGTGTAATTATCCCGGGCAACGCCGGGTACCTCTTCTAGTTATTAATAATTCTTGGAAACGAACATTCAATCATCGCATTATCAACATCTCAGTTTCCAAAATATAGACATTCCCACAGAATATAGTCAAAATGTATTTTTATGAAATGTTTGGAACTGATGTGCTAACAAATAAGCTAGGTGATAATCCCAGCATGGCTCGGATTTTTTTTTTTTTTGAATTAAATTTTGCAATATCTTAAAAATAAACACATGAAAACGCTTAGAATTAATACAGTAAAAATTCTTAATGAAAATTCGAAAAAAAATTTTTTTAAGGCTCACAATGGATGGACCTCTTCAAGTAGTCTAAATAATTTCTTACTCACGTAATCTTACTTTATATGTACACTTGGTGTTGTTGCAGTTCCCACTCTTCTCTCGATGTCTTGAAGCAAAACTTGGCCATTCTTCACTTTTTGCAGTCTAGCAGTCGCCGATTCTTCTATTTGCTTGCTTTCCATTTGCTTAATACAGCATGGAGCTAAAGGAGTGCTTCCACTGTCGTCTTTGCACTTTCTCAATATTCTGTTATCTCTTCATTATCTCCAGTTACTGATTAATTTTAAATATTTTCAAGAAATTGTTAAGTACTAAGAACTCTCTTTTCTAAGAAAAGCCTGAATAACAGGAATTCTATGTATTGTTACAAATTGAGAATTACAATTGTTACAAAATATATATTGTACAAACTTTTTCTTGCATTGTTGGTCATGAGATATATATTGTTGGTCCATGCAGAGTGTTTGTGAATTGCTGTTGATACCATTGCTGATAAGCATTGTTGCACAAATATTGCCTTGCATTGTTGGTCATTAAGTATTTCTCATTAATATGTGCCACGTGGATCTCAGCAGAAAGATCGACACGTGAAACCTAGAGAAGCTGATGACGCGGCCAGAAGAAGTCATCTTGGAGAGCCACTCTGAAAGCTGCCCGCGAGAAGAATGAGGGAAGACGAGAGAGAGATAGGAAGAAAACATCATGGCAGAGATAGGAAGGGAAATGAGGAATTGTTGGAGCAGCCCAGGAGAAGGGAAAGCCACCGAGCACGGCGAGGAAATTGGCGTCGGGGCATGAGAACGGAATTCTACCCGCCGACAACGCTCATGAGCGAGCCCACCGTTGACGACAGTGAGTTTAAAAGCAGAAGAACGGCAGCCAGCGAGCGTCAGAGTAAGTTTTGACGCCGAGGTGGATGCGATAACGGTTTCCAAAACCGTCAGAGCACAGCCGACGAGGAATGGCAACGTTTATTAATTAACGCCGTTCAGCAAATCTTAGAGGAAAGCAATAGCGAGCTTCCGACGACGTGGCAACGGGAAAACGGAGAAATTCTACCCACCGCCCCCCGTCTTGAACTCCGGAGCATTTGGAGGAGTCCCGTCGACAGAGAGCGGATTTGATTGCGAGCTTTGGTTACGTGAAAACTACTGTAGGACTTTGAATATTATTACCGTTAATATCTCAGTTCAAATTAACATCTACTGCCACGTTACAGTTTTCGCCATGGTTATAAAATCCAACTGGATTAAATGCTTTCAAGAGACATTTATGTGCAACGCAATTGAACTCGAGGAAAGTTTATCAGTGGTGGGGATTTTCCCAAGTTCACTCAGCGATTATTTACTGAGCAGCCTAGGCGGGTTTATTCCCACCCACTCGATAACTTTACCTGGTCATTAAACAAATTTAGTGGAAAAAAAGAAAAATAAAACAAAAAGCAAATTTGAACTGGAACTTTATTTTTTTGTTTGGCATTACGTTCTTATGCACAACGCGTTCAACACCATCTTTCTTCTCGACAGAGCGCTAAGGGAGTATACTTACCCGTGTCATCAAGCTCTATGGTTATTTGGCGCATGGAGGCATTGTTATTGCGCTAATCTTTACTTCTTTGTTCTTCTATGATTGATAGAAGCGACGGAGCCACCTGTCTCTCTACGATTTGGGAGAACAGCGAGAGAAAGCAAATCCTGTGGTATTAACGTTCGTCACGTGGAAAAGAAGAGGAGGATGTGCATCGCAATGTTGTTTATTGTGTCTTTCATGCTAACCAAGGTACGCGATTGGTGCTTTTAAGTACACGAGTGATAGTGAGTGGCACTGATTTAGTGTTTATCATAATATATTGTGTTTTGCCTTTGCTCCAAATGTTAAGTGCATTTAAGAAATCTCCAAGTGTAAAATTTGTTTGCAAAAAGGACCATTCCTATCATTCAGTGTGACAACGTAAGACGTTGACGTGTTTAGCCAAATTGTGTGTGTGTGCATTGTTCAAGTTACTTAATTAGAGAGATTCCCACGATCTCTGTTTCTGTGGCACTGCGAGTGCTTGTCGTTCATGGGAGTATTCCGAATAGCCTGGTTTCTGATTGTGCCTTTATGCCTTCGTCAAAAAAGGTGTTCAGTGACAGGCGGGCCTTCTTATCTCCGATTCAACCGACGAGTTCATTATCGGTGTCTGCCTTCAAGCTACTCGACACAACGAGTTTGACTTCCGTCACCATCAACGTCCACCTTACAAAAGCATCATCAGGGTATGCTATGCGGTCGAGTTAACTTCGCCTCGACTCATATGCTACCCCCCATCTTCATTGCACAATCTTCGTTTCGCCATCATCGATAATGGTCGTCAAAAGCCTCCATCGAAACTTACCCGGACTTTCGAAATGACAATTATACCTTGCACACGTTAAAATCCTCTATGTGCAACAAGGTTGATTTTGACGTATTTGCTAGTGTTGGGTCGACGCTATCGAACTGTGAACCATAATACAAAGGGCTTCAAGCAGTCCAAGAAACCTTTACAGGAACGTCACTTCCACTGCAACCTATATAACTATATAAGCTTTTATTCTATGGATTGACTGCTAAAGCCATACCCTTATAAACATTTGAACTTGACTCTTTTGTGTTTTTTTGTATTTATCATTAACAAAAAGAAATCTTTTGTTAATTGGCGCAATAAAAGATTTGTTTGTGTTATACGTTCTCGCTATCTAGTCAGTTTATTGACTCTGCTATCCATCCACATGACAATATGCCTTGCCATAACCATGAATATCGATTTATCAATATCAAAATTTTATCAATGCTTATTATTTTTTCGAAATCTGAGGTAGAAAGTGACCTTCCTCATGCTTTGAAGATCAAGTATGCAAAGTTTCATCAAGGTCGGAATAAAACTGTAGATTTGTATAAGAAACAAACCCATAAACCCACCCACAAACATCCTTCTTCTATATACAACGTGTCCCAAAACTCAACGATAAGCTTGTACCTACGAATCAACCTCGTCATGATCATTCGGGAAAAAATAAGAAAAAATTTTTTTTTATTTTATTTTAAATATTAATTGACTTTTTATGAAAACTTTGAAATTTGACCCCCCTTGTACCTTATTTATTCTACTGTGACCACAAAATTATAGATATTCCGGGATTTTTTTTCTTTGTTGGATAGCTTAGTAGTCCTGTAATAGATCATTGCAGCAAAAAGTCTGACAATGCTTATAGTTTCTACACAAAAAACAAGCCAAGTTCTGTTTTTTCACGAAATTCAGCAAAAAAATTACGTTTCGGTATCTTTGACACCGTCTGGTGTAAAAAAAGTGTATGAACAATGCTATGGCAAGTTATTTAAAAAAATAGTTTAGATTATCACAATTCCAAAAAGGTATACCACTATACCAAAACTTTCATCCATAAAAAAACTGCCCTCCTCTACACAACGAGCGACTAATATTTACTTTTTCCGCATAATGAGCGTAATCAAGTTTTGTGTAGCTACAATCTACGAATTATCAATCTTATACCTCTTGATTCGATAATAATCATGTCCATTGATGAATGTAGTATGCTGTATCATACCCTATTTTTTTAAAGGAAAGTTTGATGTGTCTAAGACTGTACCTACCAATTGAATACTCGTAGGTTTTATTTTAAGACAAAAAGGATTAGCAAAAAAATATACTATTTGTGCAATATAAACGAAGCACAATAGACGGAGATTATAAAAAACGAAACTTAGTTACTAAGAAATAAATGACATAAAAGCGGCCCTTCAGATACTTTTTGTCATTAATGGATTTACCGAAATAGCGATTGTTAATATTTCTAGAATGAATGTAAAAACCATTGTGCGGTACTAGTGTAAACAAAGAACAATAGCGCGCCGCGCTGCCGCGGCCACACGCGGCTGCGCGCAGAAGACCACGACTGATGAAAGAACAATAGACTAATACAATAGAACAAGATAATAATCAAGTGCGAAAGAGAAAGAAAGATAGGTGATGTTTTGTTGGATAGAAAAGGAAGAGTATGTAAAGGGGAGTAGAAAACAAGTCAGTAATAGTCAGTACTCTCTGCTCCTTTGCTTATTGCGCATCCTTCTGTATTCAATTGACGTAGATCCTGTACTTACGACTTGGCTTGGCTTTTGGACTAGATTTCGTGATTTAAACCTAAACTAAAACGACTTGGCACTATTTTGGACTCTGATTGTGCATTGTGATTTGGGTTTTGTGGACTATTTTTGTGCTCTACTTCGTCATGCCGCTACCATACACACCAATGGAATACGCGAACATGCATCTCATTTATGGAGAATGCAGATGCAACGCTAACGCTGCTAGTAGACTCTACAGAGAAAGGTATCCAAACGCTGAAAGGTATCCAGACTATAGGGTATTTATTAATGTGCACCAAGCATACTCGGAGGGTCGTTTTCCTTCTAATAGAAAAAACAATGGAAGACCTAGATCAGTGAACGACGGAGAAGTTCTTCGTGAAATACAAAACAACCCTACTACTTCAGTAAGAGCCATAGAAGCTGCGACGGGTATTCCTAAAAGTTCCGCTCATCGGATTCTTCAACGAGAAAAACTTCATCCCTATCATTACAGGCGTGTTCAAACCTTATTACCACGGGATTATGCATTAAGGGTGGCATTTTGCGAGAACATGCTCAGAAAACATCGACAAAACCCAGAGTTCTTGGACAAGATTCTATGGTCTGATGAAACCACATGCAAGAAAGATGCTTTCTTAAATCTTCATAATTTACATAGCTGGAGCCTTCAGAATCCGCACCTCAAGAGAGAGGATAAATCTCAATATCAATTTAAAGTTAATTTATGGACAGGCATATTAAATTGCAAAATTATAGGACCATTTGAGTTACCAAACAACTTGGATGGTCCTAGTTATTTACATTTTCTCCAAAATGATTTGCACGTCCTACTAGAAGATGTACCATTAAGTAATTTACAAAACATGTGGTTTCAAAACGATGGATGTCCAGCACATTACGCTCGCCCCGTGAGAGAATATCTTAATGAGGAATACCCAGAAAGATGGATCGGCCGCCTTGGACCCATCTTATGGCCACCACGTTCGCCGGACCTCAACCCCCTCGATTTTTTTTATTGGGGGTGCTTAAGGACTTAGTATATTCGAAGCCAATCGCAACTATAAATGAGCTACGTGAAAGGATTAGACGGGCTGCAGACCACATAAATCAAAAAAGATATGCACGACGCATAAAAAGGTCATTCTTAAGAAGATATCGCGCATGCATCGCTGTGGGTGGCCAGCAATTTGAACAATTATTGTAATTTTCATAAACAATAAATATTAAACTTAATACTATTTCTTTTATTTATTTTATCTTTTATTAATTATTAACAATTATTATCATTAATTATTAAATTTTGAATCTTTTCCCTACGAAGAGACAATTCTTAAGCTCACTATTGCTGGACGATAAAGGATTTTTTACTTTACTTTAGGAACCCACCAACGCATTATAGAGCAGCGTAGTGCTATGCTCTAATCCTTCCCTTACCTCTTCAGGGAGGAGGCCAGTACTTGACTAGAAGGTTCGTAGTTAACACTACCAATACATGGCTATAATGATGATGGGAAGATTCAAGGCTGCAAGCTAATGCCTGACTAACCCTGTGTTGTTATTGTTGGTAGGTACAATCTTAGACACATCAAGCTTTCCTTTAAAAAAAATAGGGTATGATACAGCATACTACATTCATCAATGGACATAATTATTATCGAATCAAGATGTATAAGATTGATAATTCCTAGATTGTAGCTACACAAAACTTGATTACGCTCATTATGCGGAAAAAGTAAATATTAGTTGCTCGTTGTGTAGAGAAGGGCAGTATTTTTATGGATCAAAGTTTTGGTATAGTGTTATACCTTTTTGGAATTGTGATAATCTAAACTATTTTTTTAAATAACTTGCCATAGCATTGTTCATACACTTTTTTTACACCAGACGGTGTCAAAGATACCGAAACGTAATTTTTTTGCTGAATTTCGTAAAAAAACAGAACTTGGCTTGTTTTTTGTGTAGAAACTATAAGCATTGTCAGACTTTTTGCTGCAATGATCTATTACAGGACTACTAAGCTATCCAACAAAGAAAAAAAATCCCGGAATATCTATAATTTTGTGGTCACAGTAGAATAAATAAGGTACAAGGGGGGTCAAATTTCAAAGTTTTCATAAAAAGTCAATTAATATTTAAAATAAAATAAAAAAAATTTTTTTCTTATTTTTTCCCGAATGATCATGACGAGGTTGATTCGTAGGTACAAGCTTATCGTTGAGTTTTGGGACACGTTGTACATAACTAGCAGAGATACCTGGTGTTGCCCGGAATAATTACACTTATAGGTAAAAAAACAATATCAAAAAATTAAATTATAACTTTCCCAATTGGTTAAATAGTAACTCAGTATAACATGGACCAAAGGGACTAACCATTTTACGATTCTTTAGGTGATATACCTGGACTTTATCTAAACTCTTCTTGATTTGCCTCAACACTGCGGAGCATCACCAGAAACTTTATTCTCAAGTTTTTCTTGCCCTTGACGCAGAAGCTCTTATACCCTCTTGGTCTATTCGAAACTTCTGTCCATTGCCCGTACAGTCTTTTTACTTTTAGCTGCAGAGTTTCTCTAACCAATACTCGTTCTTTCTCTTTCCTTTCCAGACACATAAATCATTACCATTTATCTGGATGTTTGATAGGGAGCTCAAGGGAGACATGTGTAACTCCTTTTCCCCCTTAATATATGCCATGTTATTTATGTCCTGTCACTGCATCGTAATTTTATGATCATTATTAATAATTCTTGGAAATCATCGTTCAATCATCGCATTATCATCATCTCAGTTTCCAAAATATTCACATTCACATAGAATATAGTCAAACTGTATTTTTATAAAATGTTTGGATCTGCTGTGCTACCCAACAATCTAAATAATAACCCTGGTATGAACCTTTGTTTTTTTGATTAAATTTTGAAATATCTTAAAAATAAACAGATGAAAACGCTTAGAATTAATGCAGTAAAAATTCTTAATGAAAATTCGATATTTATTTTAAAAGCTCATAATGGATGAACCTCTCCAAGGATGCCACTGCTAGTCTAAATAAATTCTTACTCAAGTAATCTTACTTTAAATGTACATTTGATGTTGTCGCAATTCCCTTTCTTCTCTCGAATTCTTTAAGCAGAACTTGGCCATTCATCACTTTTTGTAGTCTAGTGGTCGCCGATTCTTCTATTCACTTGCCTCCCATTTGCTCAATATGGCACGGAGCTAAAGGAGTGCTTCCTCGTCGTCTTTCCACTCTTTCTCAATAGTCTGCTAACTCTCCATTATCTCCAGTTACTGATCATTTTTAAAGATTTTCACGAAATTGTTAAGTACTAAGAGCTCTCTTTTCTAAGAAAAGTCTGTATATATGAATTCTATGCATTGTTACAAATTGAAATTTATCTATATTTCACAAACTCTGCCCTGCATTGTTGGTCATGAGATATATAATGTAGTCCGTGCAAAGTGTGAATTGCGTGTTGACACTATTGTTGATACCTATTGTTGCACAAACTTTTCCTTGCTTTGTTGGTCATGAGATATATATTGTTGGTCCTTGCAGAGAGTGAATTGCGTGTTGACATTATTGTTGATACCTATTGTTGCAAAAATTTTTCCCTGCATTGTTGGTCATGAGATACAGTGGTGGCCAAAAGTTTGGACCAACCAGCAAAATCAAGAAAAAATGAATTTATACCAAAAATATTTTACACCTACAACTCTAAGTAAACATGAAACAATATTCAGGGAAGAAACAAATTCATTTCTGCGTCGTTCCTTTTTTATACCTTAAATCAGAATAAGACTGGCCAAAAATTTGGACCAACATCACAAACATGCAAATAATTTGCATATTACAAGTCATCGTGTTGTGTGGTGAGCACTAAAACCATATGCATTGTACAATGTTAAATGAAGGCCAACGAGAGTGAATTAGAAATTTTAACAAGCAATTTACAAACTTCAAAAAAGTTGCTGAAATCTCCCGTGTAAGCTACAAATCTTTATCAGAATTGTTAAGAATGTTAATTGGAAAATAGGACGGAAATAGGACGACCTTGTGCACTGATGCGAAGAGACAAATCAAAAATTAAGAGACATGTTAGACATGATATTACATCTGGGCATGTAGTCAACACCACAAAAGTCAAACTTAATCTGCAACTTGCTGCCTCAAGAAGAACAATTTCCAGCGAACTACGTGCTGAGAACTTTGCCTATGAAATTATACCCAAAAAGTTGCCACTAACACAGAAACACATGCAGGAGGGACTGGAGTTTGCTAAGACACATCTGCGTGAAAACACAGACTTCCAATTGGTTGTTTTTTCTGACGAAAAACGAATCAGTTTGGATGGTCCTGATAATATAGCTTCTTATGAAGAGCATCGTGATAAAGAAACACTTGTTCCACTGTGAATTACGCGCCAAATGGGTGGTAGTGGTGTGATGAAATTGGGTGCCATTGGAAGCAACGGAAAGTTGAAGATTCATAATATAGATGGACATTGCACAACAGCTCAATATAAAGATGATCTTCACAATGTGTTCATTCCTTTGTGCAAAGTCTAGTTTAACCTTCTTCCCCATGACGGGGTACCCGGGTGCCATTTTCGTGTTTAACATAAAAATTATCTATCATACATTCGTATTTTCCCCGTGGTAATTTTTGACATCTTTAAGTTGGTAATCCTATACAGTTTTAAGAAAAAATAATTGTAAAAAAAGTTTGTGTAATTTCAAAAAAAAATTTTGAAAGTCCTTTACACTTTACATCCATGATAAGGGCACCCGGGTACCCCTATAACTATTACCCAAAAAACGATATAAAAAACGATATAAAAAAGAATGATCACACTTTCAATGAATTTTAATTACAAAAACAATTCTAAGATAATTACAATATCAATCAGTAAAAACATCATTTCAAAAGCTTACACATTTGCAGAACAAGCATAACATTTTGTGATTGTTTTGGTATGCTCATCACAAACTGGGCGATGTCAATTGATGTCTTCTGAGCAAGAATGGTGAACCCCTGCTGTAATGAGAATCCCAAGATAACTATCGAAATCTTCGTCTTTTAACTCCTTCCACACTTTGGGAGGGCTGCTTGGATTTTCTGCATTCCACTGAGAATATACAGATTTGGCTTTCCTGTTTGTTTCCCTGATTATAATATTGCACATAATGTTATCAAAAATGCACTTGAAGGTTTCAAGAACTGAAAGGAATTGAGCTTTTTGGACAGGTCCTGATTTTTGGTAAAATGTTTTGCTGTGGTGTTTGAGTACTTACAGGACTTGTCAGATTCCATGCAGTTTCATCCTTGCTATACAGCATCTGCTGATCGGGAATACTTTCTTCATTCTCGACTTCACTGGAACTTTAAGAACAGTTATCTATTTCTATTTGGGCATTATGATCAGCATTGACGTCTTCTATATCAGATTCTTCATCTTGAAGAGCTTGATTGTTTTTTGGTGGAATGCTGAGATCATCAGGAATGTTGGAGCAATACAACTCATCACTTTCTGAATCATCAATGAAATTATCCAGATATGATTGTTGTTGCTCAAAACTCATTCTACAACAAGATGAATTAGGCATTATAGTAAGTGCATATTACTCAAAACTCATTGAATTCAAAAGTTTAGACATATTAGTAAGCGCATATTACTCAAAACTCATTGAATTCAAAAGTGTAGGCATATGCCTATAAGTGCATCATCTTACCGACTAAATTCTTCCAATGAGAATGCTTGATCGCGTTTTGTCATTTTTATGTTGGTCTTGTGCTAGTATAAAACTGACAAGTTCCAGTATAGAAAGCGTCCAGTGAATACCAGAAAATAAAACTAACACGAAAATTAAAACTAATAGTTTTCAGAAAAACAAAACTGAAAGTTTTCAGAAAAAATAAAACTGAAAGTTTTCAATAAAACAGAACAGAATTTTTACTAAAATAAAAAAAAAATTATTGTTTTTGCTATTGATTTCATATTGATATCAATAACAACACGTGTAGATAAGTTATAAAAAATATTGTGTGTTCCTAATTCCCATGTAAATCAGTGATGAAGGACTTGGGTACCCGGGTACCTCGTCATTGATTTACTTAAAATTTCTCACCCATGGAGAAGAAGGTTAAGCAAAAACCATGGAATTAGCAGCAGGACAGTCCTGCAATCTATACTGCACGAGTTGTGAAAGCCTATTTTGAAAGCAACAACATTTCCACTTTTGCTTGGACTGCTCGAAATAGAGATCTCAATATTATTCAGAATGTGTGGCATCTCACGGAACAAAAAATTTACCAAAACTTTCAGTATAAATCTCGAGAACAACAAATAGCAGCCATTCAGAAAGCTGTTAAGCCAAATATTATTAAAAGCTTATTTAATTCTATTTCAGGTCGTTTGTCAAATATTGTAGAGTCAAAATGATGTCAAATATCAAAATAATTCAGTAGTTAATGATGTAATATTTTTTTCCCTTTATGTTATACAAATGTGGTCCAAACTTTTGTCAGTCTTATTTTGATTTTCGGTAATAAGAAACTAAAAACGCAGTAAAAAATTTGTTTCTTCCCTGAATATTGATCGGCCTCGGTGGCTCAGCGGTTTGCGTGATCGCCTCTGATGCCCGAGTACGCGGGTTCGATCCCGGCCGAGGACGACGAGGATTTTTCAGGGGGAAATCCTGAGATCACGCACTTCCTTCGGAAGGGAAGTAAAGCCGTTGGTCCCGTGTAGTCGTTTGCCGGCTGCACGTTAAAGAACCCTTGCGAGGCAAAATTTGCGGCCCCTATAACGCCGTCCTGAAATGACCATAGCAGTTGAAAAGGACGTTAATACCAAACAAACCAAACCAACCAACCCTGAATATTGTTTCATATATATATATAACTAGCAGAGGACTCGGCGTTGCCCGAGATAATTACACAGTAGGTAAACAGAACAATCTCAAGAAGTTAAATAAACTGATGTGTTTTTTGAAAATAAACTGTAATAGGTTAAGCACTGCTAAAACGTGCCAAACACAAAAACACACACACACACACACACACACACACAAAGAAACATATACACACTTTTCCCAATTGCCTGAACGTTTGTTAGGAAGCTGAAGAAAGGCACGTGTATCTCCTTTGCCTCATCGAGACAGACTGCCCTATCTATATCGTCTATAATATCCATTTCCTGTTCATTGTTACTAATTCTTGGAAATTTTCTTACTTCCCTGTGGCTTGGAAGCAATCTATTGTGTTGAGTATCCCCAAGCAGGGGCAAAATCCTGCAATTCCAGCGAGTTACCGACCTATTAGCCTGCTACCCACGATGTCCAAAGTGTTAAAGAAAACGATTCTCGTCAGATTCCAAGACCATTCTCTACCAAATGACCTTTTTCGGGAAGAGCAGTTTGGCTTTCGTGCTGCTCACTCTTGTCAGATGCAGATATGGAGGCTCGCTGAAGATCTAAGCATCCCCCTTAACCTCTCTATGTACTGTGGGGTGGTATCGCATTTGACCAGGTGTGGCATGAGGCCTTGTCTACAAAATGATCAGAGACGGGTTCCCTACCGATTTGATTCTGTTGGTGAAATCCTTTCTTGACGGTAGATCCTATCAAGCCATAGTTGGAGAAAATCTTTCCACGCCCCATGTTGTAAAGGCTGGTGTCCCTCAGGGTTCTGTCCTCGGGCCTGTGCTAATTAATTACTTTGTACATGATTTCCCGAAACCCGATAATTATAATCTGTATTTTTATGCGGATGATACTGCCATTTTGACATGGGCACACCAGCCGGCTCACGTTATCAGTTGTCTGCAGTGCGCCTTGAAGCAGTTCGAAGACTGGTTTAACTGCTGGAAGTTGAATGTTAACGTCGGAAAGTGCAAGGCCTTGTACCTCAATAGAGAGCTCAAGCATCCCCCTGATTCTCTTGTTCTGTTCAATAAGAAACTGGACTGGGTGGACAACTACAAATATCTGGGAGTTATCATTGACTGAAGACTCTTATGCAACCAGCATATGTCCTATGCTCTGAACAAAGCTAAGTACAGTATCATAGCTCTCATGGGTCGCAACAGCGCCCTCAGCATTGACAACAAGATACTTCTGTACAAACTGATTATCCGGACCATACTCCTCTATGGCATACCTGCGTGGGCGACTATCTGTAAAACCAGATGGGGTGAACTACAGTCATTCCAGAATGTTACCCTAAGGACCACTGCCCAGCTGGACAGAAGGATAGTGAAAAACCAATCCATCCACTTGGATTTAAACATGGCCCATATCGGAAAGTTTATACAGGATCTCCTTTTGATTATGATACAAAAGATGAAGACTCACGACAATAAGCTTGTGAAAGGGATACTGAAGAACTCAATGAATATGAACTGGCATACGAAGTATCGTAAACCGAGGCACGTTATTGACATCAATTTTGAAGATATTAGCAACGTCTCTTTCCCAGACTACTGGAAGATGTGATAATCTTCTTTTTCCTTGTATTTTTTATTTCGTTTGTTTTTTGTTTGTGAGAATCGTCAATCTTATTTTCTTTTTTGTATAATATGGAAGACCGCTTGGGCTGGTTAGGCTTCTTGACTACCTCAGTGTATTTCATTTGGAGTTTATTCTGGTTAGATGAGCTTTTTGAAAGCGCTGCTTTCGTCCCATCCTAACAAATGTACACTTCACTGTTCGATTGTCGATTGTTGCCTCACATCTCTGTAGCTTAACCGCCTCCGATGATAACGTCCAGTTGAAACGCGTCAGGCAAATAAAAAGGTTTCTACCGCATCTCTTTGGACCCTTATACATTTACTATAACTTTCATTTATTGTGTTGGTCATGAGATATATATTGTTGGCCCGTGCAGAGTGTTTGTGAATTGCGTGTTGAACTTTGTCGGGGTTAAACACAGGTGTCCTTTTTTTAGACTGACACTTTTTTTGCCAGCTCTTAGCTGTCTTTACAAGCTGAGCTTTCAGTGAGAATTCTCCTCAAAAACAATTTTAGATAACTCTCAGCAACATTCAGAATGTCCATCTTTGCTTTTAACATCAGTCTTTTTCATTCAGCACTCATTCTGTTTTCTGGTGCAACAAACGTTGCAAAATTATTGCTTATAGGTTTCAATTGGAAATTAAGAGTGAGTGTGCAAAACAAGTTAAATCCATTTTTTGTCATTCCGCGCAAAATGTGAAAAACGTTTCTATTGACAACGAATCGACCACCAATCACGACACCTTTCCCAGTAGGTTAGGTTTAGTTTACGTAGGTATCAGTGAGTTTATTAAACTTCATGCTGTGGAGGAAGGATAGATACATTGCTGTTTTACTCTTGATCTAACTTGTTTTGCACGGAACACCGGATTTAACTTATTTTGCTTCATAAAAGAATATATATAACTTTGTTTGCAGTGAACAGTGTTTTATTTTGTTTATACAGAACGTAAAATTGTCTATAATGGACAGAGTATTAAACAACATCTTTCACAATTCCGTGTATTCTATCTATACGTGGTTAGCGTCAGGTTCTGGCTCGCTGCAGTTGCATTCATAGTACAGCATATCATCATCAAGACGTACTTCCATGGATTCGGTCAGCTCTTTGTACATCTGCAGATTATCGTTATCCCGCCATTCCGATCCAAAGACTTTGAGCAGAAGTTGTGTTATGTCCTTCTTTTTGGCAACGGATATGGACCTGCTTGGCTCTGTTGCAGATTGTGTGGTCCCGTTGTGCTTGGCTCGTCGTTTTAGCAACGTACATCCCTTTCAGTGTCCACGTGGTAAGCTGACTAGTTTCGCACGATGACTTCCATACTGCCTCTCTTCTTTGTTTTCTTCAACAGGATTATACGTTTCGCTGTTTGGATGGATGGAAGGTTCTTGTAATTATGTGCATACCGGGCTTTCCAGTCACAGACTTCCCAGTCTTTAGGAAACACAAACACTTTACTGCAATGATCACTGAAAACCTGGTGTTACTCTGCAAATGTTAGGATCGTGTCCTTTGGTTTGAGATTTAGAAGAATGCGCCCGAAAAGCCTGTCATACGACAAGAAATTATACCCTCGGACGGGAGAGTCACCATTGTTACACCATTGTCAACACCATTGTCACACTCTATATGTTGTTGGGCGCTTCGTACAAACAACTCTATATTGTTTTTGTTTTGGCCGCCGCAACCATCACTTGCAAGAACGATGTGTCTGATTGAGTCGAATTCCGGATCATGGGGGAGAACTTCACTGAGATAATGGAATACAGCGCTGGCTACTTCGTTGCTGCCTCGCTTGGACTGGTCTCCGTCCAAGTGTAGGAGAAGGAGTGGTCGGAGGACACGTCACACAACCCAATATTGTAGAGGCCAAGCTGACAAGAATAGAATACCTCTTGAATTGGCAGTTTCGGAAGGACTTGGACCTGCTGTGGATCAAAGGCAATAAGCTTTACATCTAGACAGTCTTCTTCTCACGAAGAATGACGTAGAAAGGCTTCGCTCGCAGTTTGTGATTGGCTAGAAAAATTAGCACGATTTGCACCGAACATAGCGGTGGAATTAACTTATTTTGCACCGTCATGCTTACTTTTCCCCACTCATATTAAGAAAACTTTTTACTCAATTTGTACCAAATAGTGTCTGACGTGTAGGAATCTATGACGTCAAACGTCAGCACTAGTTATTGCAAAATTGGATTTAACTTGTTTTGCAGAGTCACTCTCCAAATGCTTACGATATAAACTCTTAAATAATAGTGTCGCTAGATTCCACCTCCAACAATTTCAGAAACTTATATTACTTAATCCTGTCTTCAGCAAACTTAATGAAAACCTAACTTCATCCCATCATACCATAAAAAATTACACTTTACCAAAAACTGTTCACTTACTTTTGCTGCCAGAGCTGGGAGTCTTCACAAAAGGATAAATTCTGAATAACAATCGAACATTGAAGTGCACTAATGATACTCGAACAATGAAGTGTACATTTGTTTAGGTGGGACATAAGCAGTGCTTACATGTTTCTCACCATTCTGGAATAAATTCCACATAAAATACACTAAAATGGGCAAGAAGCCTGACTAACCTAAAGAGGCCTTCCACATTATGAAAAAGCAAAAAAAAAATAAGATTGACAATTGTCAGTAGAGGGGGAGGGGAGGGTGGTATTACATCTTCCAATAATCCGGGAAGGAAACGTTGCCAATGTCTTCGAAGTTGACGTCAAGAATATGCCTTAGTTTTCTATACTTTGTATGCCACTTCATTTCCATCGGGTTATTCAGTATTCCAGCCACCAGGTCATTTTCATGGCTCTTCATCGTCTGCACCAGGGTGGAGATATAGAGGTGTGGCACACTGATTTGAGTGGACACATAAGAGGAATGCTTTTTATTTTTAACACCAGGAGCGCTGCATCTTAGAAGTGCCTTTTTTAAAATATCTAGGGTCCCCAGTGATCGAAATTCGATCACATTTCTGAACAAAAAAAATACATGTTATTGTTATGGTTTTAATCTTGGTTATTAATTAAGTTTGTATAACAAAAAATAGACAACACCTAATAAATATTCAAAATTACTACTTCATAATGGAAGCATTGAACTGTTATTGGGTGTATGGCTGTGTACATTACGAACATCTGTGTATACTATATCTTTGTGTATTATATAAACGTTTCTTGAGAGAAAAAGAAGAGCCAAGGTTGTATGTTTTTGGTTTTAATTTATTCCAGAAATCAAAACGGTTTTTTTTCAAATGAATTTGACAATGACTGATTTTATTTTTACAGTCGTTAGTAATGTCATTACCAATTTCCAATCCACGTTTAAAGAGTAACTTAAAATTAACTTCAATACATGAATCACCTTAAATTAACTTAAATAAATGAATAAAGATAAAGTCAAATGAAAAAATATTTTTAAGAGAAATTTTGAGGGATATTCGAAGTCCCTCAAACTTTATCTAGAAATGATGACTTCAGAGAAGGCAATGTTTTTTCTGAAAACTCTGTGATCATTTGCTAAGTGTCCTTGATAGCTACGCTCTAAGATATAAAATTTCAACCCATCAAAGGATCGCACACGCCTCGTGGCCACATATAGTTGACCATGACAAAAAACAGGCTGATGGAACAATATCCCAATTCGTTCACATGTTTGACTTTGGGATTTATTTATGATCACAGCAAACCTGAATTTTGATCTGGAATTACAGGGAATTGAGTTCTTTGGAACTGAAATGGCAAATTATTACCTGAATTCGTTAAATTTATACGCGGAATTAAAATTCTCTCTGTACGTGCTATTCCTGTTAAAACTTCGCAGTCAATTGAATTATGATGTAAATGCCTAATTTTCACTTTTGTTCCATTAACTAATGATACAGCTATATTCAAATTTCTAATTAAAAGAACAATGGCATTTTCTTTTAACCTCAGTTTATGCGGCGACAAACCACTGACATTTACAAAATTCAAAAATTAAACTGGAAAATTATTTACTTCATCGGAATTATCAGAAATGATTTTTTCATAACTGTGATAAGTTTTCTCTACCCCTGGAATGCGATTTATTATATCATTATTGATCATGGAACAAGATTCATTAGTTGGTGCTAATATAACTGATTTTAGCATTCTCTCATTAAAAATATTTTGTTTAATGTCACCATATACATCAAGAGTCATTTATCTATCTATATATATACTAGCACAGACACCCGACGTTGCCCGAAATAATTACAGTTGTAGGTTAAACAGAACAACCTCATGAAGTTAAGTAATAAATTTGTTTTCAGTAATTCTACAATTTCCTTCTATAGACGAAGCAATTGTTCAGATGATTCCGATGCTCGGATAATTTTTTATCATCTCTGCCCAATTTTCATTCATTTCTTCGCTGGCATTTCGATAGATATGAGTTATTGTTATAATCCTTCGAAAGATTATTATAGGACATAACGCCATATGGTTGTTGGTTTGAAGAGTTGAGTTCATGTATGCTTTGTTATCAGTTATGTCGCCAACTGTAGCTCAAACGAAGGGGCTGCCTCCTCTGTCATTTTTCAAACTTTCTCAATAGTCTGCTAACTCTCCGTTATGTCCTGTTACGGACCATTAATAAATATTTCCAAGAAAACGTTAACTTCTAAGAAAAGCCCGAACAAAAGAAATTCTACGTATTCTTACAAAGTCAATTTTGTTTTATAATTCTCAGAGGTGGGATGTAACCATCATTCTTAATGAACTTACTTATAATGCACACTTTGCCCGGGCTTTACTTACGTTCTTATTGTTCTGTCTCAGATTAAAATGTTATCCATCTTCACCCCCAGGGAGCATCACTGGATACTTTAGACCAGGGCCGTCCAACTCGTGCACTTCGCCCGCGTGCAACATAAAATGCTCGCGGACGAAGCTAATGGGATATAGTCCAAAACTCAGGAGGGGAGTGGGCATACATATCCTATACAGTGTTGCCAGACTTTAGGGGGTGATTGCATTAAATGAGGCTTTATATCTTTTGTTACTGATACTTTCTTTTTTTCCGTCTCGCATAACATGGCGCACATTCCTAAAAAGCATAAAATCACTGAACAAGTATTTAAACCGCAGTGGGAGAATATGGGGTTTTTTTTCATTGTTCACCGATCGGATTCGAAATGCTTAATATGTAATCATGTCCTATCGGGGAAAAAAATATAATTCTACTTGACATCGAGAAAATTGTCACATTAAAACGAAGGAAATGAAATGGTAATCTGCCTTGTTTTTGTTTTTTTACAATGTCGAATGGATAATTAGCAACTCGACTTTAAGGAACTGATCAACATAATGTGCAATAAGGGTGTAAAGAAGATTACCCACGTGCACGGGCGCTGCCCACGGACAGAAATCTAGACAGCCCTGCTTTAGACCTATCTTTTAAAATTTATCTTGCCCTTGACGTAGAAGCTCTTATACCCTCCTGCTGTAGCGGAGCTTCTGTTGTTCAGATGTTTCCAATGCCCAGATAACTCTTTATCTTTCTGTTGCAAATTTCAGTGATCAATACTCGTTCTTTTTCTTAGTTTTGCCAAACACACAAATTTTCGCCAATTGTCAGGACGTTTTTAGGAAGCTCAAGGGAGACACGTGTGATTCCTTAGACTCCTTGATAAACACTGCCTTATTTATGTCCTGTCATTGCATAATCATATTTATGCACGTTGTTAATGATTCGTTATCCCCTCCCTAAATTATGTTAATATTGTTAGTTATGTAGTGCCACACCAGTAAATGTGTTCAGTATATGTGCAACACCAGTTAATGTGTTAACAAACTTTCAACCCCCCTTTCCCCCTCTTAGGGGTTGAATTTCGGAAAACCCCTTCTTAGTGCTCACTAACATTTTGTAAAGAACCTCTGTACAAAATTTTAAGATTCTAGGCCTTATGGTTTGGGCTGTGCGTTGATCACTCACTCAGACACTTTCTTCTTTTATATATATAGATAATCGGCTCATGTCATCGCTATGTTGCCAAGGTTACGTATACATTGCTTGTATCAGCATTGTTTTATGGGATTTTAATATCAGCATTGTTTGAAACTACAATTGGTAGGATGCTTACCGTAAGTCCCATAGAGAAGGAGAAATGGTTCCTCCGAATTCTCCTTCTACATGTTCGAGGAGCCACCTCTTTTGAAGATTTTATAACTGTTAAAGGAAACCCTGTTCCATATTCAATCTTCCAGGAAGCCTGCATTTCAAGAGGCCTAACTGATGATGATTCGGAATGGGATACTTGCCTAAATGAGCCTGCAGCTCATGAAATGCCAATAGAGCTTAGGCAATTATTTGCATTTATCTGCATCATGTGTCAACCATATGATGCAGCAATTATTCGATAGACAAAAAGACAATCTTATGGAAGACTGTAAGAGGTGCTTTCCTGATGGAGAGAAAGCTCTCTATATGACATTCAATGAAATAGAATCTGTATTACAGACACATGGAAAGTCATTGCCACATTTGGGCTCGAGATTCCACATGGTAATTATGACGAACACAACCACTCAAAGAAATATTTTGACACAGATACTGAAAAAGCTCTATTCGATGAAAAATACGAAATGCTAAATCAAGGATAAAAACGGGCTTTCGAAAAAATTAGGGAAGCAATTGAAAATCTTAATTTAGCAAAACGTCTTTTCTTTATTGACGGCCTGCAGGAATTGGTAAAAACCTTCCTCTACGAAACAGTTGTGCATTACGTTCGTAGCACAGGCGATTTAGATTTGGAATGTGCATTTACAGGCCTAGCAGCGACATTGCTTGAGAGAGGCAAAACTTCTCAAAGCCTCTTCAAGCTCCCTGTCCCAATTAACGAAACATCCACCTGTAATCTTCGACATGGAAGTGATACAGTAAAAGAACTGAAGAAAGCAAAAGTCATCATTTGGGATGAAGCACCCATGGCCCCACATCATTGTGTGCATGCCGTTAACAAACAGTGCAGGGAACTTTTCGTAGAAGGCGCTGAAGTCCCTTCCAGTACACCATTTGGCAGTGACGTGTTTCTTTTCGATGGAGACTTTAGGCAGATTCTCCCTGTTCTTCCACATGGGAGTAAACCTAAAATAATTTCGTCATGCATGAAGAATAGTTAATGTTGGAAAGATGTTCAGATCCTGAAGTTGGACCAATATATGCGTGCCAAAGACAAGAATATTCCAAAAGAACACCGAGTCTTGTCCGATTAGCTTTTAAAACTTAGAGGTGGACAATTTCAAGAGTCTGGATTTAAAGAAGCATACTTCGAAATTCCTCCAGTATACGTTGAAAATGGATGGATTGTCGATGCTGTCTTTCCTCAACTCATCCAACCTGAAGATAACAAAATCGCAAATCGTGCAATCTTGACTCCAAAAAATCATGAGTCTCTTCAACTGAATGAAAATGTACTTACACGAATTCAGTCTGACTTGAAATGATACACGAGCATAGATTAGATTCAGCAAGATACTGCAAATGCCGAGGAGGTAGAAAACTATCCTACAGAGTTCTTAAATAGGTTAACTCCCGGAGGTATGTCTTCTCATCGACATAACTTGAAAGTTGGTGCAGTAGTCATACGACTAAGAAAAATGACTCCACAAGAGGTCTTTGCAATGGCGCGAGAATGATTGTGAAGCAAATGATGTCAAATTTCCCTGAATGTGAAATACTGACAGGATCTTTTAAAGCTACCAGGGTATTTGTTCCAAGAGACATTCTTGCACCAAGTGACTCTGACCTTCCGTTTATATTAAGACGAAAACAGTTACCATTGAGACTTTCTTTTGCAATGACGATCAACAAAAGCAACAGACAAACACTGGATTCACTTGGCATTTGCAGTATTCAGTCATTGCCAAATTTACGTTGCATTTTCAAGAACAGCATCGTTCGAAACAGTCAGGGTAAAAGTATTTGCAAGTGACGAACAAGGCAATTTGAAGAAAGACCATAGATTTTCACTAAAAATGTGGTCTACAAAGAAGTATTGTCCAAATAATTAAATTCATTCATTTTTATATAATGTGCTTTGTTGCAATATATTTCTTTCGAATAGTATCCAAAACACGCACAACAAATATTGATTATTGAATGGCAAAGTTATTCCAACACTTTTCAGCAACAGGGTGGCTGGTACCAACACCTCCTAAGAAAAATTCAGTGTTAATTGTATGTCTACCAATAATAAGTCCTAAATTCTGACTTTTTATGATGTTGTAAAAATGTATGACGTGCATGCACAGACTTGCTTTCTAGGAAGGTTGCTGATATCCTGTTACCCAGCTATTATCGTAATAAGGGTTCTGTAATACTCCGTTGCGTGGCACGGGCGGCCAGCTAGTACTAGCTGTTGATTATCAGTTGCCACAGCAATAATTATATAACCAAATACGGTGAAACCTCTCATAGCAGACCCACTTATGGAAAAACAGTTTAACAATTCCTGGCACCTTTGTATAGGAACTCTTATACCTCTATTTAGCAAACACTCTATTTAGCGGACACGTCCAGGGAAAATATGCATGTGATTGGTAGACACATTCTGAGTAATATGCACCGCTTATAAGAGCCACTTTACCATTTTCCTCTAAGCCAATTATAGGATCACGAACAGGTATGTTCCGCCAATTATCGTGCAGACTCAAGGCGAGCCGTTTAAAATGATCTTAACTGAGCTCGAGAAGCATGTTCCAGTGGTAAAGTTCACTATCCATACAGGCAGTCAAAATTAAATATGAAGACGAATAAACTCACAATAAGTTAGTCTCTGGAATTAGGTCTGACAATATTTTATATTCAGCATCATCAACTGAAGTCAGTAAAGGTCTTGAAATACGTGAGTCGTAATGTGGATGTGATGTATGATCTCAGTGATTTCCAAAAAGACCTAAGAACTCACCAACTACTTAAGGTATTTAAGTCCAAACTAATCAAAATAAAGCTCAAAATATTGCAGATTTCCTGGAGATGCAGTGTGTTACCACTGATAATAATAATCCTGAGAGCCAGCTCATGTCCCAGATAGTGGAAGATGGTCTTGCCAACTTATATGGAGTCCCACAGCCTACAAATAAGCTCATCATCGAGGCTGGAGAAATCGCTTCCATCGTAAGAAATGTAAAAAAGACAAAGTCTTCAGGAAAAGACAAGGTAAATAACGCCTTAGAGAATTTCCCGAAGAACATCTTAGCGACATCCCGAATATCTTAAGCGATTGTTGGAAGTTTTCGTATTTCCCGACTACTAGGAAGCAGTCTATTGTTTTATGTATGCCCAAGCAGGGGGAAAAGCCTGCAATTCCCGCGAACTACCGACCTATCAGCCTACTCCCGTCGATGTGTAAAGTTTTGGAGAAAACGACCCTCACCAGATTCAAGGACCATTGTCTCACCAATGTTTAATTTGGAAAGAACAGTTTGGCTTTCGAGCCGCCCATTCATGTCAGATGCAGATGGAGGTTCGTTGAAGATCTAAACACCACCCTGAATCTTTCCAGGTACTTTGACGTGGTTTTTCTTGATTAAGTAAACCTTTCGATCAGGTGCGGTATAAGGGGATAATCTACAAGATGATTAGAGAAAGGTTCCCTTCTGATTTGATTATGATGGTGAGATACTTTATTAGCGACAGGTTCTATCAAGACAACTTTGGCGAAAACTTCCCCACACCCCGCAAGGTAAAGGCCAGCGTTCACAGGGTTCTGTCTTCGGAAACCAAAGAAGTGTAATTCATATTTCCACGCTGATGATTCTGCTATCATGGCATGGGCGCACCAGCCATCTCACGTTATCGCTCCTTTGAAGAACGACTTGAAGAAATTGGAAGACTAGTTTAATTGCTGGAAATTGAACCTTAAAGTCGGAAAATGCAAAGCTGTGTAGTTCAACAAAAATCTTAAGCGTCCCCCGGATTCTCTTGTGCTATTCAATAAGAAACTCGAATGGGTTGACAACTCAATTACCTTGGCGTTATCATGGACTCAAGACTCTCCTGGAAACCTCACGTAATTTACACTTCGAACAAAGCAAAGAAGGCTAAGTACAGTCTTATACCTCTTCTGGGTAGAAACAGCGCCCTCAGCATCGAAAATAAATTATTACTGTACATGACAGTGATAAGGAGCTTCCTCCTCTATTATATACCTGCATGGGCGACTATATGTAGAAGCTGATGGAGTGAACTCCAGTCGTTTCAGAATGTTACAATGAAGACCATTGCACAGCTTGGAATAATGACAGTTAAAAAACATTTCATCCACCTGGATCTGAACGTCACTCACCTTGGTTAAGTGTGTCTAAGATCTCATGAACATGGTGCAAACAACGGTGGAGATATAGGTGTGTGGCAACAGCCCATTTACTTGAATTGAAAGGAAATGAACACATTCGGGAGTATAGCATATTAGAAGTTTGGATTTTATTCTTGCTGCTATATTAACATTCTATGTTTGCAGCGTAATTGTGATAAAAATATTATTTATTATAAATTTATTAAATGTATCAATTGTAACGCTTCCCCCTCTAGAGAACTAAATGAGCAGGCTGAGGCATACCAAAATATAAGTAGCTAATAAATTAAATAAGTACGAAAGATAAATTTAAAGGAAAGTTAACTCCACAAATCTTTAAATAAAAAAAATGACGAAACCCAACCCCAAAAGAAAAAAGAAAAAATCTAAGTTAAAACTACAAAAAAAAGGCAAGCAAATACGTTTAGCCCTTGTCAGGCAAAAATATTTTATTTACAAACATAAGATTAATCAAAAAAAAAATCAACAAAAATAAAAATACAAACACAGTCTCCGGAAAAAAATAAAATAAAAAAATATAAAGTTAACAGGTAATGCTCCTACAATTTCTTCTTATGCTCTTTTCACATTGCGGATAACGTCTCTTGAATCAACTGTTGACAAGGGTAAGGTAAAAAAAATAATAAATAGCAAAAATACAATAGATAAGAAAGAAAAACAAAAAAATCAGGTTATAAAGCACAATGCTAAACTCTTAGAGAGGCACACGGACTTGGCTCAGAATAAAATAAAGGCAAAATAGGTTTATTCACGAACGGCTAAATCTGCCATACTGTTATTGTTACTCGTTAGATAAATAAGTCGCCAGAATTTTTTCTCATCTCTTTTTTTTATCTCTTGAACTGGCCAGTTAATTCATTAAATAAGTCTAACCTTAAGCAATGCTAGGAAGAATACTCTGAGCACAGATCCGCTATGCCGCTCCAAAGACCATGTTGACGTTGAATATGGTGCTTAAATCAAGTTCCATGGATTTCTTCATCGGTGAAAGATAGTCATTTCTTCTGACCACATCACGGTGGGTCGATTGACAATATTCTTAGTCGCATTCGATCATGGAAGAAAGCGCTGGGACCGTAAATCTTCTGTTGAAAGTTAAATTGAACGCCACATATGAAGGCGTCGTGTAGACCGTTTGTCTGGGAGGTCGACTGTAACCCTATGGGGAATAGGAAAAGTTACATAAAATAAACGAAGCTACTCAAAAAATACTAATCCGAGTCATCGAGGAGCACGGGGTTGTCACTGAAACAAATCCAACTAAGTCCACTGCATATAATTCCATGTCCACAATGAGGCGTCAGGGTCGGAGCACTTCTGCGGAGATGATCGGAGGGGAACCAACTTCTCCGGGCTGGTCTAAGTCACTGCCTTCTAGTCAAAAGTTCCTTACCAACTCGGTTTTGTCAACAATGCTAACACTTTTCACGCATAGCGAGCCATGCTTCACGTTCTATCACATACGGCGTTCAACAAAGCAACTCCTAATCGGTCACGAGAGAAACATAATTATCAAAAAAAAATATGATCAAACAATAAAATAAAGGCACGTGGTTCGTGACCTGTTTCGAAAAAGAAATAATCAACTAAATAATATAACCGGTTTAGGCTTAAATACTAAAATATCAAAAAAATACAGATAAAACAAAAAACATAAACTAAAAAGGTGACACAAAATAAAATTACGTGGAAAGAAAAAAATTAAATAAAGAACATGAGCAAAGTAACTAAATTAGGTTTCTCTCCTTCTAGTCTTCATCAGAAATGAGGTAAAAATTCTAAATAAAGAGTAACTTATACCCAAGGCCATTTTTCAAAACTAAAGGAACCACCCCCGACAAACTATTTAAGCAGGGACTAGATTCTGCTTAAAAAAACTTGGGGCGTTACACAATGTGTGTATATACAAGTCGGGACACATTAATATGACTACCTGCTAATATTGCTTTCTTCAACAACTAAACATTCTGGTATTTCGACTATATTGTCACCAAATTCTGGATATTTTGCAAGTTGATCATTACCAACTTTCTTCAAAAAATTCACAAATTTAACTTCACTTGGTAATGCTCTCATCTTCTTATTTAAAGTGCACGGTGAAAAAAAAAATTCATTCCAACTGGTGATGCAATTTTCTACCAAAACAGCAACCGACCCGCGTGGTACTACTTACAGAATTTGCCTGAAATCACCACACAGAATGTTGTTTATCCACCAAAAAATTGTTTTTTTTATTTTGATCTGTTGTTAAATCTTTTAACAACGTATCAAATAATTTCAATAGCAAAAGTGGACACATGGAAATTTCGTCGATAATAATTAAATCAACTGAATTTATATATCGGCCTTGACTACTGTTAGGGGTAACACCAGAAACAGAACTATCTAGGAGTGGAACTGGAATTTTAAAAACATTATGTAAAGTCTTTCCCCCAATTAACAGTGTTGAAGCAATGCCACTATATGTTGTTACGATGCAACGTATATTTTGTGAATTTATTCTATGAATAATTGCTGTTTGGACAAAAGTCTTCCCACAGCCCGCGTGAGCAATCAGACAAAATAAATTCGAACCAGAATCATGATACTGAACTTCTCGAATAACTTGTTCAATAATGTTGCGTTGTTCTTGATTGGCCATGTCGTGCAGTTCATTGAATAAAAATTCTTCTTCAATTGGATCAATTTGATCTACTTTTTCAAGTTCTGGCGTTGCCATGGGATTTGGTAATCCAAGCATTTCACATGTTAGATTATGGCTATCTAATATTTGTTGAATTTCAAGTAATGCTCGATTGAACGCAATAATTTTATCATACTCATTTCTTAAATAATCGTCTGCCAGTAAAATTTAAATTCATTCCAAAGTCCGAACGCAATGAATTTGCTGGGACATTTAATGCACAAATATACCCAAATAAGCGGCACATTTGCTTCGATGAATGAAATTCATTTATTTCGTTTAAACATTCTCGCCATTCATTATCATTTGAAACGATACCGCGAGCATGGCACGCTTCGACTAACAAGTTATGTACCACACAGAAGAATGTGCGAACATCTTCAAATGATTTCGGACGTGTAATAAGAGTAAATGTAAATGAAAAAGTTAAACATCTTTTGGTGATACTTGGTACAAACGTGAAATGAGTTTATCACCACCTCTCTCTCTTTTGCCATTTTTTCCTATGTCCATCCAAACATAATGCAAAGGAATTTCAGTATACATATATTGATTTGTACATATATTTGCTGAGTTATCTACTTTATTCAATTGGAAAAATGCTAATAGCTTTGTTTTTCTTAAATTCTTAAGAGCTTGACTCTCTTCTCCCTGTCTGAAAACAATACGCTGCGCACTCTCTTTATGAATGTCAGGTCTAATTATAGTATGTGAGAAAAATGCATAGGTATTTCATAAATGCGCCACAGACCTTCAGTCGATCCAACATAATGGCAATTTAAAAAACTTCTAATTTCTTCATATTGAACATGTATACCTTGTCCATCGGCTAAGACAATGGTTGCCGAATCATAGCCCTTATAGATGTATTTGTAAATGTATTTTACACTTTTTACTTCAACGTTTAAATGATAATCGAATTTGGCAAGTAAATAAGGGTTATATGGCACTACATAACGATTATCAAGAGACGCACCTCTAACATTAACACTAATGCCATTATCACGTCTTCTGTACATCGGCCTCGGTGGCTCAGCGGTTGCGTGATACCCGAGTGATACCCGTGATCGCCTCTGATACCCGAGTACGCGGGTTCGATCCCGGCCGAGGACGACGAGGATTTTTCATTGGGAAATCCTGAGGTCACGCACTTCCGTCGGAAGGGAAGTAAAGCCGTTGGTCCTGTGTAATTATTTGCCGGCTGCACGTTAAAGAACCCTTGCGAGGCAAAATTTGCGGTCCCTATAACGCCGTCCTGAAATGACCATAGCAGTTGAAAAGGACCTTAATACCAAACAAACCAAACCAACGTCTTCTGTACAATGGATAACCATTAACAGATTCTCTTGTGTACTCATTGAATTGTTTTGAAAATCGCTTCGTGCACTTTCCTTCTCTCATGCAAACTGAATTTGGATTTAATTGGCCACATGGGCCATCCATAATATATTGATACAACGTGGGGTGTGTTCTTTCTTCCGGAATTTCTGAATATACAACTTTGTCAATATCAGCTGTTCAAATTATTTTATCGTTTTCATGTAATGTAATCTCTTTTTTGGAACTCAATTGTGTAAATCAAAG
This sequence comes from Rhysida immarginata, assembly GCA_023313115.1. Lineage (NCBI taxonomy): Eukaryota > Metazoa > Arthropoda > Chilopoda > Scolopendromorpha > Scolopendridae > Rhysida > Rhysida immarginata. The sequence goes on from JAHWFO010020224.1 coordinate 339,622, forward strand.
CCTCAACTTTACCGAAAATATTTTTGCTTTGTATTAAATGTAATAATTCTTTTAATTTTGCTTTAAATACTCGCACAACAATGTCTGGTCGAAAATTTACAGATTCACCAATTCCAATATTATAAAAAAATTTCCGGCCATGCCGGCTTGCATGTCATAGTGATAAAAAAACTTGGTTTACCAAAATGTTGAACAATGCACATGCCATCCAAATAGTTTTGGTACATATTTCTGGCCGAACCAGAGAAAGAGGATGGAAGAATAACTCTCTTTCCAATATTAACTTCTGTACCATCAGTACGTGCTATATAATCAGTCAAATTTTTAAAGACCTCAGCCCTCGGATTTATTTTAAGGACCTCGGATTTATTTTAAGGAAATGTAGACGTAACCCTTCTATTCTTACATACATGTCGACTATCCAATGTATAAACAATTTTTGAGAATGATGTAATAAACTGAAGTTATCTCTTATCGCGAGTCTATAGCATGCATATTGAAGCATTGTCACTCTATTTCTTTTCACATTGCTTCCTGTTGCAGTTTGATTAGATGTACTCGGATTATTAGATGTACTCGGATTATTATTAGATGTACTCGGATTATTAGATGTACTCGGATTATTATTAGATGTGCTCGGTTATTTTGATCTATATTTTGATTATCTTCATCGAGAAATATTGGCGGAACGGGTAACTGATTCAATGGTTGATCAGCATTCGAGAATCTTCCTTTACCTACAATATTATGTTTCAAAATTTGATGATAAACCATCTCGCCAATCGGAAATAAAAACGGATAAGCTAACGGATCTAATGATGGATCTAAAACAGAAACATATCTAATTTGACCGTCTGTTCTTTGGAAATGCAATTAAGTTTCTTTCGAATGGTGGTTCAATTGCATTATTATAACGTTCTCATATCTAATTGATGGTTTACTTTAATGACCATACACACTTCTTTATTTTGATTTCTTTTTCTTTCACAATATTCTTTCATTGATAAAAAAGAGCGCACAAAAAAATTTAATCTATTTAATTCAATTGAAATTTCACGTATTAATTTGTTATTGCATGATTGATTGGGTTGGGCTCGCATTCTATATGCATTAGCTGTGTCTACATCGCAGAAATATAATTGTGCATAACACGGTTCACGCCCATTTTGTGAAGTCATAGGCCTTATTCTGTGATAACAAGCATTGTGTATTTTAAAAATGATATACACCATTTAACACAGAATCAGGAACAGAAGCTTGTGCACTGATCATAGCAAAAGAAGAGTTGTAATTTCTAATATTATCAAAATAATTTCTGGATCTACGTTTGATATTGAAATCATTCGAATAAAGATCTTTAAAAAATGGATTTAATATCAAAGCATCTAAAGTAACTTTGCCTTTATGGCAACACAAAGTGAATATATGGCGATCTCTATTAGTTACTTCCGAAGCAAACTGCTTTGCATGACATATCTGACACTCCAAATTCATTTCACCGCAATGATAACTTTTAAAATTTCTCGGAATATTTAACGCAGATCAAAATGTATAATATAGCTATCGAATTACCATCGTCATTTATATTTACAGTTAATCGGCTACGTTGTTTCTCCCTACTTCTGCTTCTCTCCACCCGTCCTGTCAGTGTTCTACTTCGAGACATTTAAAAATGATATACACCATTTAACACAGAATCAGAAACATAAGCCTGTGCACTGACCATAACAAAAGAAGAGTTGTAATTTCTGATATTGAGAAAATAATTTCTAGATCTACCTTTCTAGATATAGGAATAATTCAAATTTAAAAATGGATTTAAAAATCAACAACGCGCAAAGCAGTGTTTTTCAACTGAGTATCAACAATTAAAATGTTTTCAAATAACATCAACAGATGATTTGAAATAAAGGCTATGAAAAGCAATTATAAAGGGAATGCTACATGCGTTGATAAATATTTCGCACAAACATCTGATAAATATAGTGTGTAGATCTACAATACAGAACCTTTCAATCAAAAACGTTTCACGCACATTCGTCCACGATAACACAGGTAAAATTGCACCACAAAAACATAGAATTCAATGGAAACCATGAATTCAATGGAAACATTTGCCTTTCTTAGGAAAAACATTAAAATATTTCGTAATTTACTCATACTACGTAAAAAAACTTTTTATACTAAAAGTGAAGAAGCAGGGAAAGTATTATAAATTGGAATATTTATTTTATTTAATGAATTTATTTAAATAACATAATGGGAAGCTAATTCAAGCTAATTTTAATACGATGGAGATACAGTCGGTCGATGACCAATCGGGTGGCATTCCTTGGGTAATAAAAACAAGTATATAAATAAATAATAATAAAATTGCAAATAATTAAAGGTATTAAAGAAAAAAGTTAATTACTGTATAATTAGTGACAGAAAATAGGTTCTTAAGGATTTTAAAAACTGTAAACGAAATAGAGTAAATAAGATGAGGAGAGAGTGAGGAATTTCGATTTAAACACGTATTAAAGTGGATATATATCATAATTTTGCAAACTCTAATATAAAGAAACACCAAACAATACAATTATCTATTAAAACAAAATGCACTCTAAAGAAGAATAAATTTTTCAATATTTTCAAATACTTCAGTTACTGCTGAATTTTTAATAAAAAATTAATATCAAAACATATTTGATAAAAACCTAATTTGCATAAATATAACATTATAACATTACATATACATTTTGTTATATATGCATTATATACAGGGTGTATCAGGTTCGATGGTCATAAAGTTGTTCTCCGCAAAAATTCTAAGTATAATTTTCTTTATCCATTTTTCAAAATTCTCAAAAAAAATGCTTGAAATCGTTATGCAAAGTTTGGCTATCATGACGTCAGAAGGCCATAGAAATGGATGAATTATGACGTCAGAATGCTATTATGACTGTTCTCATAGCCTATTATGATGTCAGAAGGCTATCCAAAGTGGCTCCTGGTTATTGCACATCGAATGAACAGTGGGGCCACTAGGCGTGTCAGCACCAAGACAGTGCAACGATCCCTCTTGAGGTTGGGGCTCCGGAGCAGGCATATGGTAACAGCACTCATGTTGATGCCTGTGCATTGCCAAAAACGCCTCCAATTCGCTATGGACTATCGCCATTGGACCTTGGCCGAGCGGCAAAGGGTTGCTTTCTCTGAAAAGTCGACAGACTGCTTTCAGTGAAAAGGGTTGGCAGACGACAGGCTGGTGGGGGAGACGTGACTGTTTGGGGGATGTTTTCGTGGTATGCTGTGTGTCCACTGATACCGTTGTAGGGGACACTGAATGCTGTTCGTTACTTGACGATCGTCGCAGACCAGTTACACCCTTTCATGTCGACAGTCTTTCCTCAGGGTGATAGGACGTTTCAATAGGACATTGTTCCCTGCCATACTGCCAAAATTGTCCACGACTGGTTCAAGGAGCATGAGGATGAATTCAAGCAACTTCCATGGCCACCAAACTCCCCGGACATCAACCCCATTGAACATTTATAGGACCATCTCGATCGCCTTGTCTGCAAGCTGGACCCTCCACCATGAACGGTGATGGAATTACGGGATGCACTGATCGCCGAATGGTCCCAGATGCCTGCAACCACCTTCCGAGGAATTATTGACTCTCTTCCACGTGGACTGGCTGCAGTCTTGCCGCCAAAAGAGGATATTTCAGGTGGTCATATTAATGTGTCCCGACCTTGTATATACACACATTGATACATGTAATAGATTTATAATAAATAATATTTTTATCACAACTATGCTGCAAACATAGAATGTTAATACAGCAGCAAGCATAAAATCCAAACTTCTAACATGCTATGCTCTCGAATGTGTTCATTTCCTTTCAATGCAAGTAAATGGGCTGTTGCCACACTTCTATATCTCCACCGTTGTTTGCTCCATGTTCAAGAGGAGATCTTGGACACACTTCCCAAGGTGAGTCATGTTCAGATCCGATTGGATGAAATGTTTTTTATGGTCCTTATTCCAAGCTGTGCAATGGTCCTCAGGGTAACATTCTGAAACGACTGGAGTTCACTCCATCTGCTTCTACATATAGTCTTCCATGCAGGCATACAATAGAGGAGGAAGCTCCGAATCACTCTCTTGTACAGTAGTAATTTCTTTTCGATGCTGAGGGCGCTGTTTCTACCCAGAAGAGCTATAAAACTGTACTTAGCCTTCTTCGCTTTGTTCAGAGTGTAAATTACGTGACGATTCCAGGAGAGTCTTGAGTCGATGATAACGCCAAGGTAAGTGTAGTTAAAACAAACTAGCCAGAAACTGTGGACACCAATATACAATATCGGAATAAAAGGAAAACACAAATCCACAAAAAAATTTATTAATGACTCAGATGTACATTTCGGAATTCATAATTCCTTCATCAGAGAGTGATTTAACAGAACAAGAAGACCAGAATTTATATGAAAGCCATTCAGATAACACAGAAGTGAACAGAACAACCAATTAAAAAATTTAATTATAACAAAATAGAAAAAAAACAACGAAAATAAAGCTACCAACCAACTTTTTCAAAACAACTCTATACACAACAAAAAACCAAGGGCCGATTAAAATAGATACTCCGCTTGTAATAGCCAAATTCTAACAACAAAGACAGTAAGAAATTACTTTGTCAAAAATTTAGATAAAGGCAACCAAGATGCTACAGGTATAGGACCGTCATGACTATTCAAGAACTTTTTGGTTGCTCTATTTTTTACAATCTCTATTGATTCAAGTAAATACAGCAATTTATTAATTTTACAACAATGTAAAACCTCAAACAAGTTTGACGAATAATCATGTTTTTATTTGGGAAGCTCAAAACGTGAGGAAAATAAAGAACATATTGCTAGTATTAGGAATGCAAACGCAGATATGCATATTGCTAGTATTACCTTGTCTCTTCCTGTAAACTTTCTCTTTTTTAGATTTCTTATAATGGTAGCGATTTCTCCAGCCTCGATGATGAGCTTAGTTGTTGGCTCTGGGTCTCCATATAAGTTGGCAAGACTATCTTCCGCTATCTGGGACATGAGCTGGCTCTCAGGATTATTGTTATCAGTGGTAACAAACTGCATCTCTAGGAAATCTGCAATTATTTGAGCTTTATTTTGATTAGTTTGGACTTAATTACCTTGAGGGGTACAAAGCGGAGGAAGCGTATCATTCTTCTTCTTCTGAAGAGCTCTAACCATGTTCCAAATGGAATTGTCGCGAGCCGACGAGTTTTAGAGCTTGTCATTCCATTAAAAGCGTCGCGAAGCGCTTTTACTTCCTCTTGATCTCTTCCCACTAACTGTTCTATTTGTTTTTTAGCCAAGGTAAACGATAACGATGCCAAAGCCTACTGGTCTTGTTTCTCTCTGCAATCAAGTGTTGGAATCCTGGAGTGAGCATAATTCAAAGAACGGGCTTGTTTATCAATGTATAGGCACCAGCTTCAGTGGAACTGATTATTCCAAATTGTTTGCTCTTCAGAGATGGTGGTCATGGTCCATGAGGATTTCTTTGAATAGTTTCCAGTCTTGCTGATGCTTTACTTCTTCTCTGAAATAGATGTCGACATTGTCGAAGTTCAGCGCGACAGGCTTGTGGTCAGAAGAAACATCATCCATCGTAAAAATGTGTTGTATGGCTTGAAGAAACCCTTTATTAGTGAAATATCAAGAACATCACTAGTAGTGGAATGGTCACAGTAGTAGGTGTACACCACAGATCCTGCAGCGATTATGTAATCTTTACCTTGTATATAGTTATAGAGAATCATGCCGTTGGTGTTCTGCGTTCGGGAGTTCCAGCTTGGATGTTTGGCATTTAGGTCACCACTCAGGACAACTGGAGTGACACCCCTGAAGAGTTCATCAAGCTCGCTAACATCAAGAGAATGTTTAGGTGAATTGTAGGTACCACGAACTTCACTTGCCTAGGGAGACGTCATTGATAATGATGGAGGCCGATTCCATACCTTTATAAGACTTGGAGACTAATTCTTGGTGTTGACTTCCCTTCTTAATGATGATCGCAGGACCTCAGAAGCTCACCCTGCAGCGGTTGAAGCCATACGTTCAATAGGGAATACACAATAGCCAGGTAGCTTGATTTCTTCGCTTGGCTTATGGTGCGTTTCACTGAAGTAATCAACTGGTACACCTCTGCGCATACGTTGCAACCAGGATCTTCCGTGCAGCCCATGGATACGTGTCCGAATCTCAGGCATTTGTAGCATTGTAGTGGCTTCTTGTTCTCTCAAAATATCTCTACTAACTCTGCCAGCGAACCAATTCGTGTGAGGTTCTTTAATGACTGGTTGTGTTTGGTGTTCGGAAGCAGAACCAACACCATTGGCATATCAATGGATTCTTTGGCTTTCCTGAGCCTGATTACCTTTTCTGACTTCTTAGGTCTTCTTGGAAATCATTGAGATCATACGTCACATCCATATTACGAATCACGTATTTCAAGACCTTTACCGACTTCTGTTGATGATGCTGAATTTTTAAAATATTGTCAGACTTAATTCCAGAGACTAACCTATTGTGAGTTTCTTCGTCTCCACATTTAATTTTGACTGCCTGTATGAATTGTGATCTTTTCCACTGGAACATGCTTCTCGAGCTCAGATAACATCATCTTATATGGCTCGCCATGAGTCTGCATGATAATTGGCGGGACATACCTGTTCGTGATCCTATGGTCTCCATTAGCCGAATGACTCTGTCCATTCTTCAGGTTCCTCTTTTTACACACGCTGACGACTTCTTCATTTACTCTGGAGTGTTGGTAACAGCCACACTCCTGCTGAAAAGTGTAGGAATAACATTGCCATTTAATCATCAATATTTGTTGTACGTGTTTTGGATACTATTTGAAAGAAATTTATTTCAAAAAACCATATTATATAACGATGAATGAATTTAATTATTTGGGCAATACTTCTTTGTAGACCACATTTTAATAGAAAACTCTGTGGTCTTTCTTCAAGTTGCCTTGTTCGTCACTTGCAAATACTTTTACCCTGACTGTTTCGAACGATCCTGTTCTTGGAAAATGCAACGTAAATTTGGCCATGACTGAATACTGGAAATGGCAAGTAAATGCCAAGTGTATCGAGTGTTTGTCTGTGGGTTTTGTTGATCGTCATTGCAAAAGAAAGTCTCAATAGAAACTATTTTCTTCTTAATATAACCGGAAGGTCAGGGTCACTGGGTGCAAGAATGTTTCTTGGAACAAATACCCTGGTACGTTTAAAATATCCTGTCAGTTTTTGACGTTCAGTGACTTTTGACATCATTTGCTTCACAAACATTCTTGTGCTATTGCAAAGACCTCCTCTGGAGTCAAGCTTTCTTAGTAGCATGACTACTGCTCCAACTTTCAAGTTATGTCGATGAGAAGGCATGCCTCCGAGAGTTAAGCTATTTAAGAACTCTCTAGGATAGTTTTCTACATCCTCAGCATTTGCAGTATCTTGCTAAATCGAATCTATGCTCGTGTATCATTTCCAGTCAGACTGAATTCGTCTAAGGAATTTTTCATTCAGTTGAAGAGACTCATGATTTTTTGGAGTCAAGATTGCACTATTTGCGATTCTGTAATCTTCAGGTTGGATGAGTTGAGGAAAGACAGCATCAACAGTGCATCCATTTTCAACACATACTGGAGGAATTTGGAAGTATCCTTCTTCAAATCCAGATTCTTGAAATTGTCCACCTCTAAGTTTTAAAAGCCAATCAGAGAAGCCTCTGTGTTCTTGTGAAATATTCTTGTCTTTGGTACGCATATATTGGTCCAACTGCAGGATCTGAACATCTTTCCAACATTTACTATTCTTCATGCGTGACGAAATTATTTCAGTTCTACTCCCATGTGGAACAACAGGGAGAATTTCTCTGAAATCTCCACCGAAAAGAAACATGCCACCGCCAGATGGTGTATTGGAGGGGACTTGAGCGCCTTCTACGAAACGTTCCCTGTACTGTAGTTAACGGCATTCACACAATAATGTGGGGCCATGGGTGCTTCACCCCAAATGATGACTTTTGCTTTCTTCTGTTCTTTTGCTGTATCACTTCCATGTCGAACATTACAGGAGGATGTTTCGTTAATTGGACAGGGAGCTTGAAGAGGCTGTAAGAAGTTTTGCCTCCCTCAAGCTATGTCGCTGCATGGCCTGTAAATGCACATTCTAAACTAAACCGCCTGTGCTACGAACGTAATGCACAACTGTTTGAAATGAAAAAACGAGGGTCCAAAGAGATGCGGTAGAAACCTTTATTTGCCTGACGCGTTTCAACTAGACGTTATCATCGGAGGCGGTTAAGCTACATTG
>JAHWFO010020224.1:398004-471857 GCA_023313115.1 Rhysida immarginata
CATGACCAACAATGCAAATAAAAGTTTGTGCAACAATAGGTATCAACAATGGTTTCAACACGCAATTCACCAATAACAATGAGCTCAAAATGATGATGCAATGATAAAGCAATCCTTTCCAAGAATTATAACAAAGAACATAAAATGATGATGCAATATGGATAAGTTTCAATTTGTAACAATGCATAGAATTCCTGTTATTCAGGTTTTTCTTAGAAAAGTATTAAAGGTTTTTCATAGAATTCCTGTTATTCTTAGTACTTAACAATTTCTTGAAAATCTTTAAAAATGATCAGTAGCTGGAGATAATGAAGAGTTAGCAGACTATTGAGAAAGAGTGGAAAGACGACAGAGGAAGCACTCCTTTAGCTCCGTGATGTATTGAGCAAATGGGAAGCAAGTAAATAGAAGAATCGACGACCGCTAGACTGCACAAAGTGATGAATGGCCAAGTTTTGCTTCAACACATCGAGAGAGGAGTGGAAATTGCAACAACACTAAATATACATCTGAGGTAAGATTACGTGAGTAAGAAATTATTGGAGAGGTCCAGCCATTGTGAGCCTTTAAAAATATTTTTTTCGAATTTTCATTAAGAATTTTTACTGTATTAATTCTAAGCATTTTCATGTGTTTATTTTTAAGATATTGCAAAATTTAATTTAATTTTTTGAGATTGTTCTGTTTACATCCAAGTGTAATTATCCCGGGCAACACTGGGTACCTTTGCTAGTTATAGATAAAATTCACACTTTCTCCTCTGTCCAATTCTTCCACTTCGCAACTCATTAAATATTTATGACATAGTGACTTGATATCAGCGTAAGGAGAAGAATCCGAAACTCGTGTCTGGTCGAAAAATAAAAATTTAGAGAAAACCCCTTAGCGTTTTATTTGCTTTTATTGAAAGAATAAATGTCTGGAAATAGCGATATGGTAGTGGTTTATTAATTATCTCATCATCAGGAACTATGATAACTACTAGTGATCTTAGTTCCTAATGATGAGATTTACTCGAAACGCGTAGAACAATTAATAAACCGCTACCATATCGCTATTTCGAGACCTTTATTCTTTCAATAAGTTACACAGCGATATAGACCATCATGCAACCGCTATTTGCTTTTTGAATTTTCATTTGATTTGCTTGAGTATTTTATAGGGGTAGCTCTTTGCACGTTCCTAATAAATAATGCAAAAGACAATTCGACAATATTTGCGCACGCGCAGTTACACATTATTTAGTAAACATGCACAGATTTCAACAAATATTTAATACTTTTATATTTTGATTACAGGATAATGTTTCACTGTAGTTTATCAAATTTCCTGAAAATAGCATTGCCTTGGATTGAAAACCCTAGATGTTATAAACAAAAAACTTTAAAAAAAAAATCGATTTTTTAAAGTAACCTTTATATCTCCATGAGTATACTGTATATGCTATTCTCATTACATGTTTTTCTCGTTTTAGTGATAAAAACTAGTTTTCATCAAAATTATTTTAAATTAATAAATTGTCTATATTTAACACATAGCATTTAGATAGAAAATACAGATCCATACCTGACTGTATAGAATAATGAAAAAATCGCTAGAAGAATAATGAAAAAATCGCTTCGACTATGTCTACCTGTACACGTTACACGTTCTCTCATATTTAAATGTAATTTATAGATGAATAAATTGAAATATTATATTTGCTGAATAATCTCAAATAGATTTTTCTTTTCTAAAGTGGGAAAAATGATAACATAGTCGATAAAACTCACTACGGTTTTTGTTTCCATTGTTCTGCATTTTATTGTTAAATTATATGCCAACAAGAGAATAAATTACCTTGCAAAAGCTTAATAGTCTTTAATAATATTGTCACGTGTTGTGAAGCTGTTTAATAGTCTTTAATAACATTAATATAAAACAATTGAAGCACATCTATTATCTAAAGCTTAATTTCTATTATTAATTTGCTCTTTTTATAAAGTTCCTGCAGCCTTAATATTGCGTTCTCATATAATACTTTTTGTATTAATAGTTTATCATTTGAGAGCTCTATTAATATTTTCAATCAAAAATACCGTCGAACTCAATTATACTGCAAATTTGAGTTAATTTTTGTTACATTCCAGTTTTACAACGATATTTTCACTCGGTTTTGACGTCGAAATTCTAACAGCACAGGGTAAACAACTCGATCGGTCCTTAAGCAATCTTACTCCGCCACTCTCGCCCATACAGTAACCAATAGAAGTGCATATAACTAGGAAGGCAGAAGCCGGATTAACATTGCTCAGTCATGCAGAGAATAAAAGGGAATCCTTTCTATCAGAACGAGAAATCAGATAGTAGATTTTTGAGGGAAACAGGAGTAGCTAGGACATCAATTAATCCGGAAAAATTTATTATTTAATGGCTTCGAAGATAACATTCAAAATATGACGGGGACTACGCTGTCTAGCTGAAGGACTATGTCAGTAAATATTGCATATGCAACTATTTGGAGGTTGATATTTTTATTATTTGTGTAACAAGTTATTCGAGGACTAGTGGACCTATTTGTTCTGATATGACAAAGTGAGCGTATTTACCTGAATAGATGCCCAAAACGAATTTAAACCGACCCCTCCTTCAATTTTTTTTTTTTTGCTCATTTTCATCAAAAAAAATTCTGAAATACAAAAGTGAACTCTATTTTTTAGAGATATTTTATTCCACGTGATTTTTTCTTTTCAATGAACAGACATGACTATTCCACTTTATATAATTAAATGGAATGAAGTGATATATATATGATATACATTTCAAAACAAGCATTTATATATATAACTAGCAGAGGTACCGGCATTGCCCGGGATAATTGCACTTGTAGGTAAAAAAAACAATCTCAATAAATTAAGTTATAACTCCCTATTGGTTAAATAATAACTCAATCAATACAATACAGAGCAAAGGGACTATCCATTCTACGAAAAATACGAAAAACAGGAAGTCTAGGTGATATACGAGGACTTTATCTAAACTCTTCTTGTCTTGCCTCACCAATGCAGAGCATCAGCAGATACTTTAGGCACTGGTTTTTCTTGCCCTTGACGTAGAAGCTCTTATACCTTCTTGCTCTATTTAAATTTTGCAATATCTTAAAGATAAGCACATGAAAACGCTTAGAATTAATACAGTAAAAATTCTTAATGAAAATTCGAAAAAATTTTTTTAAAGACTCACAATGGATGGTCCTCTTCAAGGATGCCACTGTTAGTCTAAATAATTTCTTACTCACATAATCTTACTTTAGATGTACACTTAACGTTCGTAGATTTCCCTTTCTTCTCTCGATGTCTTGAATCAAAACTTGGCCATTCATCTCTTTGTGTAGTCTAGCGATCGCCGATTCTTCTATTGACATGCTTACCATTTGCTTAATACAGCACGGATCTAAAGGAGTGCTTCCTCTGTCGTCTTTCCACTTTTTCTCAATAGTCTGTTAACTCTCCATTATCTCCAGTTACTGATCATTTTTAAAGATTTTTAAGTACTAAGAACTCTCTTTTCTAGGAATTAGGAATTAGGAATAACAGGAATTCTATGCATTGTAACAAATTGAAATTTATCTATATTCACAAACTTTGCCTTTCATTGCAGGTCATGAGATATATATTGTTGATCCCTGCCTTGTTGTTGGTGCATTGCGTGTTTACACCATTGTTGATATCTATTGTTGCACAAACTTTTTCTTGCATTGTTGGTCATGAGATATATATTGTTGGTTTCTGCAGAGTGTTTGTGAATTACGTGTTTATACCATTGTTGATACCTATTGTTGCACAAACTTTCGTTGCATTGTTGGTCATGAGATATTTCTCATTAATATGCAGTACCATAACTATGAATATCGTTTTTTATCGATAATTATTATTTTTCCGAAATCTGAAGTAGACAGTGACCTTCCTCATGCTTTGAAGGTCAAATATGCAAAATTTCATCAAGATCGTAATAAAACTGTAGATTTGTATTAAAAACAAACCCAGAAACAAACAAGAAAACTCACAAACAAACCCACAAACAAACAAGAAAACTCACAAACAAACCCACAAACAAACAATCTTCTTCTATCTATATATATATAGATAGAAGAAGAAGAATGTTTGTGGGATTATGGGTTTGTAGGATAGTTTGTTTCTTATACAGATATACAGTTTCATTCCGAATTTTATGGAAGTTTGCATAATTGAATTTCATAGCATAAGGAAGGTCACTGTCAACCTGAGATTGCGAAGAAATAATAGTTGATAGTAAATTGACATTCGTGATCATGGCAGGGTATATTAATAAAAGGTATCCCATGATCAGCAATGCAAGGCAAAGTTTGTGCAACAGTAGTATCAACACGCGATACACCAACATTATATACGGACCAACAATGTATATCTCATGACCAATCATGCAAGTTAAAATATGCAAAATAAATAGGTTCATGAATAATGAATATCCATCCCATGTCTGAGAATATAAAACAACATTGGCATTGAAACAATACATAGAATTTCTGTTGTTTGGGCTTATCTTAGAACTGAAAGTAATTAGGACTTAACCAATTCTTTAAAATATTAAAAAACTGTCAGTAACCGGAGATAATAGAGAGTTAGCAGACTATTGAGAAAAGTTGCCCTCGGGCGACAGTTGACGATGTAGGCATTAAGAAAGCATACATCAACTCAGCTCTTCAAATCAATGAGCATACCGGGTTTTGCAAAAGTTCTGCTACATATGTGAGGACGTCCGCAAAAATGACATATCTAGGTGTGCGATGCAGTTAGACAACGTATTTTATTGTCAGAATTGATTTTGGTGTATACACAATGCATAATAATCGATGTAACCGCCCTCAGTGGCAAGCATACGCTCTAGGCGAGGTCCAAAGGCCCGACAAACGTTACAGATGTAGTCTTTCTTCATGGCGGTTCACACGAGATTCACAGATGCTTTCAGCTAGTGGACATTGCTGTGATGGATACTACAGGCCTTGCTCTCGATATGCGCCCACACGCTCCAGTCAAGAGGGTGAGGTCGGGCGACAAATGAGGCCAAACGTCATTAGACCAGAAGTACATGTTCGACTCCAACCACTCTTGAATCTTTTTGGCACTGCGGGCCGGGACACCGTCATCTTGAACGCAGTCCGCATGCTCATCATCTTTTTCACCCAGAGCAGCACGTTCTTGGTCAAAATGTCCTTGTAGTCGGCCGAGGTAAGCCTGTTGCTAGTCAGAAACCAGACCGGCAGCATTTTTATGCCATTCGTCACCACGACGCTGAGCATCATCATCACTGAGGCCTGGTGCTTGGTTGTATTCACGTAGGGGACCTCAGAGATGTCCTGGCCGAAGCTGACCACGTGGTCGTTCTGCTTGTTCTTGACCAGGTCGACCGTGAAGGTTTTTTCATCAGAAAAGATGACAATGCGGTTGCCATGGCGCTCAAGTCGTTTTAATCTCGCATGCCATCCGTCAGCAAAGGTCTTGCCACGCGCCTCAAGCTCTTTCCACCCTCTTCCTTGATGGCTCTGGACACCGTGACCATGGAAATCTTCTTTTTCTTTGCGAATTGTGTTATTTTGAGAGTCGGGTCACGTTTGATAACGCGAGGTCTGCCAGCACCTGGACGATCTTTGAGGCCTTCCTCTTTCTTCAACCTCTCCATCACTCTGTGGACATTCACCCGGCTGACGTTGAGCTGCTTAGCGATGTCAGATTTGTTGTGCCTGCGCGAATGTGCGCAGAGTTCTCGATTCTTTTATTTTCCATCGCAATATCCTTGCATCCAAATCGCATTCATTTCACCTATAGACGTTTACATTATGTTATCACCCACGTTTTCAATACCACCTGCTCCGTGGATGCTTCCACCTCCCAAATATAGAAGCATCCGCAAGTGTAACAGAACTTTTGCAAAACCCGGTACTGTTCTATGCTTCCACAATAATGTTTGGAAGTATACATTTTAATTCATATCTATCGAAATGCCACCGAAGAAATGAATGAATATTGGTCAGAGAAAACAATAAGTTATCCGGGCGTTGGAAACATGTGAATTACAGGAGCTTCGTGTACATCAAATAATTATAGGATTACTAAAAACCAATTTGATTTAGTATTTCAATTCTGGATGTTGTTCTGTTTACCTAAAACTGTAATTATCCCGCGCAATGCCGGGTGCCTCTGCAACAGTAGAAACGGCGGCCGTTAGATCACTCAAAGTGATGATTCGCCAGCTTTGCTTCAAGGCATCAAAAGCAGAGTGCAATTGCTATAACAGATTATCCTTGCTAAGATTGTTGGGATTGGAGAGCAAACCAGCCATTAATGATCCTGTACACCCACTACCACCCAAGAAGTAGCTTATCGAAGTTATTGTTGTCATATACACTGAAGAGCCAAAACATTATGACCACCTACTCAGTAACGCGTTGCGCCACCTTTGGTCTGCAAAACAGGTGCAACTCGCCTTGGCATGGATGCCACAGGTTCTTAGTAGATAACTGGAGACAGGTTGTACCAGATGTCTAAGCAACGGTCACGCAAAGTCGAGATATTCCGACATGGTGATGTGTGAGCTGTGAGCTGCTGCTCCGTGAAATCCCAAATGTACTCTATAGGATTAAGATGTCACGAGGTAGGTGGCCAGGACAATAACTGGAATTCATCCTTATGCTCCTCGAGCCAATCCAACACAATTCTGAGGCATTGTCCTGCTGGAAAATTCCATTTCCAGTTAGGAAGACAGACGCCATGTCACGGTGCAACTGCTCCGCAATGAAATTCAGAGATTCCACTGCTTTTATGGTCCAATTTACCACACCTACGGGTCTCAGAGCCGCCCTCGAGAACGTCCCCCAAAGCATAACACCACCTACAGCCTGTGTATGGACTGATATAGAGGGGGGAGCAATTATTCCCCAGAAAGTCGGCGTGCCCTGACACAACCACTGACGTGATGAATAAGAAATCGTGATTCATCCGACCAGGCAACTCTCTTCCACTTACCCATGGTCCAGTCTCGGATGTTCTGAGCCCACTGTAGGCGTAGTTGACATTGACGTATTAGGCACACGAGAGGGACTCTACTGCGTAGTCCCATATCCAACAGTATCCACTGAACTGTGTGTTATGAAACACTTGCATTTGGACCTGGATGTATTGGACTGTTAGCTGAGCCACTCTTTAGCGCCGATCTTGCTTTACCTTGGCGTCTAATACCGATTTCACTGTCATTTATCCACTTTGCATAAATATTAACAATGGCAGATCGTGAACAACCTACCAGTCGTTGTGTTTCGGAGATACTCGTTCGGAATTTTTGTGCCATTACAATCTTCCCTCTATCACATTCGCTTAGATCAGCAGCCTTTCCCATCACTCGCAAAATTAAATGCAATACTGATTCCTTACCTTCTCCAGCAACTGTTAAATACCATTCCCATTTAATTACGCCCCTACACGTGTTCCAGACGAGTTCATTGACCAATGTGGTGATGGTCATAATGTTTTGGCTCTTCAATGTTATTCTACAACAAGGCCGGGGAAATATTGTTTCTATGAAAACCGGCTTGGTGATGATGCAACAATATATTCAAGATAATGAAATGACAGGATGTTCTGTTCTTCGTTTACAGCAGGAAATTGTACAATTAATGAAAACCAATTTTGAGTTATCATTTAATTTCTTGAGATTGTTCGGTTTAATTAAAAGTGGAGATAATGAAGATTTAGCGGACTATTCAGAGAGAGTGGAAAAGAAACTCTTTGCTGTAGGTTGTATTGGTTTAGCCAGCAAACTGCTGTGCAAGAATGTTGTGAGCGAGTTGTGATCGTGTCAAAAGACGAAACGAAGACTGTTAAAACGCAAAAACTGATGAATGGCCAAGTTTTGCTTCAAGACACCGACAGCAGAGGCAATTGCAATAACAGGTTAACAAAAATGTATAACACATGAGATTGCTCGGATTGCAGAGCAAACAGTCAAAAGGATCATGTACAGTCGGTTCAGAAAGGTTTTTACCTGTTCCATAAGAACTGATCTTATGAAATGTTGAACGGTTGCTAAATCAGGCACTTTTGCTGAAAGTCAAGGCAGAATAGACTGGACATGTCCCTTCTGAATAAAAATATGGTAACAAGTATACGGTTGGGATGTGCTATTCACGTGCTCAACTATAACTTAAGTGTAAACCTCTATGCACTAGGATTGTAGATCCAGTGCCACTGAAGAAGAAAGTTTTTCGAAGAAATTGTTGTTGCCATATATGTCAGCATCAGCATTGAGGAAATATTGATGCAATGGAAATCAATGTAGTGATGGTGCAACAGTATTCTCAAGATGATACAAGGAAAGTATGTTCAGTTGCCTTGCATTAAAATGCAGCATTATTAACACTGACCAGAGAATAAACAGGGCAGTCTCTCTCAAATAAATACAGGAGTCTCCCTTCAGCTCCCTAACACATGTTTGGACAATATGTGGGTTTGTAACCCTTAAAACAGTGTGTTTTGAAACTTTTGAACAAATGTTCTCGGGCTATAGTTTATAATTGTTCATGTTAATTATTATGACAAACTTAAGGAAGTGTATACTTGCGATTCATGAGCTCATACAGTTGTATTTGGCGAAAGAAACGACGGCAATTCACACGAATATACGAGAGCAAAAAACTTGCGATGTTTATTCATTGAGTACTACAATAAGAAGAGAGACAAACGAGTAATGCCACACAGTGACAAAAACAGAAAATAAGCATAATACGAAAATATCCATAACATAATAGCCTCTGCCTTGAAAGGCCTGACTTTCAAAACGTGGCAAAAGAAAAGTAATAAAATCCATAACCAAAGAATATTAACAATCATTAGGTAAAGGACAAAACTTGGAGAAAGATCTTTTCAAAAGTTCGGTAGATGTGCGGATGGTGGCCACACAAGGAATGCCATCTCTGCCAGGATGAAGTTGGGTGATACGGCCAAGCTTCCAGTGGATAGGTGGTTAAAGATCGTCCTTGATGAGCACAAGGGAGTCCACCATCAAGTTGGAATTGCAGTAATGAAAGAAGTGGTTTAAGACCAGCATGCAGAAGGCGAGGTTTTTCTGAGGTTATTAACAGTCTAGCTAGCAAATGCTTCCCAGAGAAGAGCAGGGGAAATTTCTTACCAAACGAATCGTCAGAATTAAGCAATCTACCTCCAACCCGTAGTAAGCTGTCAGAGTCTAATAACAAGGACAAGGTGGGTAGTTTCGAACGTGATCGAGAATCTTGGGATTGACAAATTTTAATCTCATCAGGGAAAGAGTGGTTTTGTGAAAGTCTAACAGGAGTCAGAAAAGCATGCTCAATTTCAGAAGGTGTAACAGGACCATATATTTGGGCATCCTCAGGATATAGACAATTGTTCTTGAAACGCAATATAAAGGCAATGATGCGATTCAAATGATCAAAATCTGAGTATCTTGAAAACGGAACTGAAGAACATGAAGCAGTGGCAGATATTACATCTAACAATTTTACTTCCGAAAGATCAAGTGGTATGGAAGGCGTTTGCAGAGTTGGCCATGAAGATTCTTCTACAGAGAGCCACAGTGGTCCATGAAACCACAAGACAGAATTCTTCAGCACAGTAAGAGAGACCCCTCTTGAGAGAATGTCGACAGGATTATTTCCACTGGAGACGTGGTTCCACACGGAATTCTTAGCGACTGTCTGGATCTCACATATACGATTGGCGACAAACGTATGTAAACGATTTGGGTGCATATTTAACCAACCAAGTACAATAGTGGAGTCAGTCCAGAAGAAGCACTGACCAAACGTTATTTGGAGCGCAGAAGTAACCTGCTGGGCTAAGCAGGCAAGAGTAAGAGCACCACAAAGTTCTAGTTTGGGAATGAATAAAGACTTGGAAGGAGCCATTTTGGCTTTTGAGCACAACAAATTTGAGGAAATAGTATCGTTTTAATCAACAAAGCATTTAATAGACGCAGGCACCATAGGCCTTGATGGACGCGTCGGAGAAGGCATGAAGCTGTAAAATTCTCGGCTCATCGCAGATGATACGTCTGGGGAAGGCAGCTTCGTTTAGGGCAGGAAGATCATCTTTCAAGTTCAACCATTGAGTGGGCAAGGAGCGAGCTATTATTGTCCCATGAAAGTTTCTCTAACCAAAGCGCTTGCAACATCATCTTGGCCAATAGTACAAGGGCTTAGCAAGCCAAGAGGGTCGAAAATCTGGGATATGTCAGACAGGATTGCACGCTTAGTTATTCTTTTTGGAGAGGTAAGAGAAATAGAGAATGTCAACTTATCATCAAGTGGCGACCAATGCAATCCAAGAGTCTTTGTGCTATCATACGAGCCAATATTAACTAGGATAGGAGGAATGTCGGAGTCCATGAAGTCTGAAAAAATTAGAGGCTCGTTCGAGATTCATTTTCGTAAGTTGAAGCAACCAGTTTGTAAAGTAGCAGATAGGTTTTTGCACAGTACCTTTGCTGTGGAGACGTCGTTCGCTCCACTTAACAAATCGTCAACGTAGAAGTCTTCTTTTATTATTCGAGAGACCTCAAGAAGGGATTGTGCGCATTCAATGCCCAGTTCGAACAAACGTCGAATTGCTAAGAAGCTAGCAGAAGCGGTACCATAAGTAACAAGTGTTCAGATTATAGGCTTTGATGGCGTCATTTGGATCACGTCTCCGTAAGATGCGCTGCAAGGGTCTTTGAGACTCCTCAACCAAAACTTGGCGATACATCTTTTCTATATCAGCTTAGAAGGTGTAGACATGTTTGCAAAATCGGGTTAGAATGCTGAACAGAACCTGTTGAATGGTAGGGCCGACCAATTGACCAATGGGAAAGAGTTAAACCAGAGGTAGTGGGAGCAGAAGCATTGAAAACGACACGAAGCTTTGTGGTTAGGCTATCTTCTGTGAGAACGGCATGATGAGGTAAAAGGCAGGAAATCTCAGAAGGTGCGGGATCAAAAAGAGACATGTGGCCCAAGTCTTCATATTCTCGCATGAACTGTGCATAACGCTGATGCAAGGCAGTGTTGGATGCAAATTTTCTTTCAAGATTTAGAAGAGATTTTTCAGCTATATTGTATGATTCACCTAATACTTCTGGAGCTTTATTAAGTGGAAAACTAACAATAAGTCGACCACTAGAATCACGCTTGGTATGACTCTTGATGTGAGATTCACACTCGTCTTCTTCTTAGGGGTATCAAGTTCTTCCATTTTCCAGAAATTTTCCAATTGCTCTTGAATGCAAATAGGACTACGACTAAAGTTACAACGAATGTCTTGGGGGGGGGGTAGTGCAAGGAAACGAACCAGCTTCAAATCTATCCAAAATGAGAAGTTTGCAGAATAGGCATTCTGGGTCCAACTGGAATGCACCGAGTGAGAACAATTTTCCAGAATGAATTTACTCCAAGAAGAATGTCTATTTATTCAGGGACATTGAAGTGAGGATCAGCCATCTTAAGGCCATGAGGAATGTTTATGTTAGCAAGATCAATTGGTGTATTGGGCAAATGGCCTGTAATCTGAGGAACAACTAAACATTGGGATTTCAGGCAATAATTGGATACTCGAGAATGCAAAAGAATTTCACAACGACAATGGACCCTGGTAATAGAATTGGTGATGCCATGAACTTGGATGTTGACTGGAGTTTGAGGCAGCTGGAGCTTCTTACATAGAGAAGAAGTTACAAACGTTGATGTGCTACCACAATCAAGTAGGGCTCTTACTTCATGAATTTGACCTTGATTATCAACAACATTCACAAAAGCAGTGGAAAGGATGGCACGTTGTTCAGAAGAGGAAACGCCGAAAGGGTGACTGTATCATTTTTAGCAACTGACTTCTCGGGGTGGTTATGGGATCAAGATGTAAAAGAGTGTGATGTCTAGGTTTGCACTTTTTTCAGCTGTGTTTAGAGCTACAGTTCATGTCAAAGTGACCTTTAGAAAGGCAATTTCTGCAGCATCTTAAATTCTTTACTTTGGCAAAACGTTCCTTGACAGGCATAGATTTGAAAATGGAACAAGAGTACAAATTATGTTCTTTATTGCAGACCAGGCAAGAGGACGACGTTGAGACGAAAATTCTTGACGTGGCAGATCACTCATTTGTTGGATTAGCATGTCTTTGTTCTAGAGTTTCCAACAAAGAGGCCTTGTTTTCTAGAAATTTAATGAGATCATCGAATAAGGTTGGATCAGAAGTAGCAGTCTTGTTTTCAAATTCCTTTACAGTGGTATTATCTAATTTGGAGTTGATAAGATAGACAAGGAATGCATCACTCTGATACTCTTTATTGATCAAAGATTCCAGAGATCGAAGATTTTTCTTGGCCGAGTCAATTAAGGTGCGTAGTCTAGCAGAGGATTCTTTGGAAATGGGTTCTAGATCGAAGTTGGCCTTCATGAGATTATGAATTAGTATTTTCTGATTGTCATAGCGATCATGAAGACTGTCCCAAGCAATAATGTAGTTGCCACCAGTAAAGGTGAGATTCTTAACAACCTCTGCTCTTTTGCCATATAGCGAAGCATGCAGATAATGAAATTTTTGTATAATGCTGAGTTCGCCATTTTCATGAATGAGATTCGTAAATAATTCTTTAAAGTTCAGCCAGTCTTCAAACTTTCCAGTAAATTCTGGTAGTTTAAGAGTAGGCAACCTAATTAAATTAGAAGACGAATTAGAGTGGCGTGAACTACGATGCAAACTGGAAGAACTGGAGGGGGATGTTGGGCGAGGCAAACTTCTATCTAACAAACGCTTAGCACTAGTAATTATGTTAAATTACTTAACTTCAAATTCTGCTGATTCAGAGTCCATGTCGCTTGTTTCGTCTGCGTCGATTTCAAGTTGAATCTCATCAAACGAAGCGAGTATTGGTTCTATGTTGAGCAGCTCTTCACGCAATTGAACCGTATCGAAGTCATTCAATGGCGCAAAAGGATTTGCAGATAAAAGCTCTCGAACATAGGATTCGAAGCGAGTTAGCTTAGCTTTGATGGAAGTGCGTTTTCTTTTAGGATCCATTGTATTTGACGATGCATAGAGACAAGATGGCGGAATGGCGGGGAAAACACTGATGTGATGGCGGGAAGATGAGTCAGCAAATGTGCAAACGACAGCATGGAGTGGAGAGACAGTCCCAAACACGACGAATACTCAGTACACTGAAGTGGAGGAAAGAAACATAACGATGTCTTCTCAATGAAAACACACATTCAACAGTTCAAAGGACCAGGAGCAATGATCAACTGAGTTCATGAGAATAAAACACTAGAGAGAAATAACTTCGACAGTTGCAAATAGAATTCGGCTCGAAGGACCAAAATGTTTATGTTAATTGTGATGACAATAATATACTTGCGATTCATGAGCTTATAGAGTTGTATTTGGCGAAAGTAACGACGTCAATTCACACGAATATTGGAGAGCAAAAAACTTACGATGTTTATTCACTGAGCAATCCAATAAGAAGAAAGAGAACGAATAATGCCATACAGTGACAAAAACTGAAAATAAGCAAAATACGAAAATATCCTTAACAATGATTTAACCAACAACAAAGCATACATAAATTCGACATATCAAATCAAGAAGCACAATATTTTGTGCCCTTTCATAACCGTTCAAATTACATGTTATTTCATATATATCGTAATGTCACTGAAGAAAGATTGAGCATTGTTCATTGAATATACAAAGTTAACCAGACATCGGAAACAACTAAAGAATGGGAGCTTCTTCTACAGAAAACTATTGTAGAATTACTGTTATTATCCCGGGAAATGCCAGGCGCCTATGTTAGCAGCCTAGCAAATGTTCAGAGGATTTGTATGTTTGGTATCCTTGAGCAGTGTAGAACCTTCTAGATGCGAGAGCAACTTACCCTTCCTCTTCCATTATCTAAAGTGTATAAAGACGCCAGTCGCTCTCAGGCGACAGTTTATGACATCACCAATAAGAAAGCATACATCCACACGACTCTTCAAGCAAACATCTAAATAACGGAAACTTCGTCTACAGCAGGAAATTGTAGAAATATTGAAAACAAATTTAAGATATTATTTAACTTCTAGAGTTTTTTCTGTTTATCTACAATTGTAAATGTCCCGGGCAACGCCGGGTGCCTCTGCTAGTCATATATATAAAGAAGAATGATTGTGAGATAGTGTGTTTGTTTGTTTGTTTGTTTATTTGTTTTACAAATCTAAAGTTTTATTCCGATCTTGATGAAATTTTACACATTTGATCTTCAATGCAAGATGAAGCTAATTGTCTACATCAGATTTCGAAAAAATGATATTTATTGATAATAAATCGATATTCATGATGATGGCAGGGCATATTAATAACAGGTATCTCATGACCAACAATGGAAGGCAAAGTTTGTGCAAGAATAGTACTGACAATGGTGTCATCACGCAATTCATCAAGATTCTGCCCGAATCAATAATATATTTATTATGACCAACAATGCAAGGCAAAATTTGTATTTAAAAATGATGTTCAAATTTGTGTTTTAACAATGCATAGAATTCCTGTCGTTCGGGCTTTTCATAGATTTTCATAGAGGCAAAGAGATATACGTGTTTCTTTTAAACTCCCAAACAAATGTTCAGACGATACATGAAAGTTTGCGTTTCCAACCCTTCCAGAAGTCAGGACAAAAACGGCAACTCTGGTGACAGTTTACGTCATAACGGATAACAAAGGATACATATTAATTCTTATCTATCGTTATGCAACTGAAGAAAAGAACGAGTATTGTTCAAGGAAACACTGCAGCTAAAAGACAAAGTCATATGGACGTCCAAAACCTCTGAACAACAGGAGCTTGTTCTGTTAACCTACGACTGGAATTATCCCGGGCAAGGCCAGTTGCCTCTGCTAGTTTATTTATAAAACTAAGAACCATATATGAATTAATAAAAAATAAAATGAAATTTTGTTATTCATTATATTCAACAATTGAGTAGATATTTCCTCCTCTTCTTCTTCACATAAAATGTCGTCTTCAGTGCCGTCCATATTATTAGAATCACGATGGTCAAAACAGCAGAAAAAATGAACTTAAAAATAAAAAAATAAATATTGTTAGTAGAAGAAGCTATGCAAATTTGGGTAATAATTTGAATATATACGGTATAAAACAGCAAGATCATGTGTAATTGGAGTCCTGAGGTAAAATGCCACCATCAAAGCAACTGTGAGATAGTCATAGGCTGCAACATTCCATGCTTCCTACGTTGTGTTCCAGCAGCACAATGCGCCGTGCCATGACTCCGAGTTGTCAGGATCTGCTTTCTGGAGAATAATGTGGCAGAACATGAGCGACCCGTCCGCAGTCCAAATCTCAACCCTACTGAAAAAATTTGGGATGAATTGGAGAATCAGCACCGTGCGCTCCTAATACGACCAGAAACGCGCATTCAACGTTTGTAGTAATACATGTGAAGTAATACATGTAATGAGCTAAAAAAGCGTCTGCTCCATACAACAGATGTCCATTTTCAATTGAACAGTCAGTGCATAGTCTCACCTCCTATTTTTATAACATTTGAAAAGTAATTGCAAAGTGTAATGCTTTTCTGCAATATGAAAGTAATTTGCGAACGAAAGCAAGAGCATTCGCTAAAAGATGAAAAAATAGAATAGCGCTGATCAAAAAAATTTTCTGTTACACACGACTTAAAGCCGAGATCTTTTTTTCTATCAGATTTCTGAATAAAACCTCGATATGTATTCTGGTAAGAACAGTAACAGTAACTCTAATGTTGGGTGACGTTCCTAAGGTAAGGTTTTAAAAAATTTGGAGATCTTTCCAACAACATCATTCTTCTTCTATCTATATATATAAAGAAGGATGTTTGTTTGTGGGTTTGTTTGTTTATGGGTTTGTTTGTTTATTTCTTATGCAAATCTACAGTTTTCTTCTGAACTTGATGAAATTTTGCATACTTGAACTTCAAAGAATGAGGAAGGTCACTGTCTTCTTCAGATTTCGAGAAAATAATAATTATCGATAAAAAAATCGATATTCATGGTTATGACAGGGCATATTGAAGAGAAATATCTCATGACCAACAATGCAGGGCAAAGTTTGTGCAACAATAAGTATCAACAATGGTATCAACACGCAATTCTCAAACACTCAGCACGGACCAACAATATATATCTCATGACCAACAATGAAAGGAAAAGTTTTTGCAATGATCAGGCTTTTTCTTAGAAAAGAGAGTTCTTAGAACGTCAAGAGCAAGAGGGTATAAGAGCTTTAACGTCAAGGGCAAGAAAAACTTGAGACTAAACTATCTGGTGATGCTCCGCAGTGGTGAGGCAAGTCAAGAAGAGTTTCGGTAAATTCCCGTATATCACCTAGACTGCCTGGTATTTTTAGTAGAATGGATAATGCCTTTGCTGTGTGTTGTATTGATTGAGTTTCTTTTAATCAATTGGGAGTTATAATTTAATTTTTTGAGATTGTTCTCTTTACCAGCAAGTGTATTTATCCCGGGCAATGCCGGGAACCTCTGCTAGTCTATCTATATAAATAAAGAAGGATGTTTGTTTGTGGGTTTGTTTGCGGGTTTGTTTGTGTATATTGAATACAAATCTACAGTTTCGTTCCGATCTTGATTAAATTTTACATACCTGACCTTCAAAGCATGAGGAAGGTCATCGTCTATCTCAGATTTCGGAAAAATAATAATTATCGATAAAAAATCGATATTCATGATCATGGCAGGGCACAATAATGAGAAATATCTCATGACCAACAATGCAAGGCAAAGTTTGTGCAACAATAGACTCGTCGTGTTCTCATCAACAATGGTATCAACGCGCACTTCACCAATAACAATGAGCACAAAATAGTCATGCAATGATAAAGCAATCCTTTCCAAGAATTATAACAATGAACATAAAATGATGATGTAATATGGATAAGCTTCAATTTGTAACAATGCATAGAGTTCCTGTTATTCAGGCTTTTCTTAGAAAAGAGCGTTATTAGTACTGAACAATTTCTTGAAAATCTTTAAAAATGATCAGTAACTGGAGATAATGGAGAGTTAGCAGACTATTGAGAAAGAGTGGAAAGAATAATGGGAAGAAAGTAAATAGAATAATTGGCGACCGCTAGACTACACAAATTGGTTATGGAAGGGCATATTAATGAGAAATATCTCATGACCAACAATGCAAGGCAAAGATTGTGCAACAATAGGTATCAACTATGGTATCAACACGCAATTCACAAACATTCTGCACGGACCTACAATATATATATATATCTCATGACCAATAATGCAAGGAAGTGTTTGTGCAAAAACAAGTATCAACAATGGTGTCAACACGCAATGCACCAACACAAGGCAGGGGTCAAAGTTTGTGCAATATAGATAAATTGCAATTTGTAACAATGCATAGAATTCCTGTTATTCAGGCTTTCCTTAGAAAAGAGAGTACTTAGTACTTAACAATCTTTAAAAATGATTAGTAACTGGAGATAATGGAAAATTAGCAGACTATTGAGAAAGAGTGCAAAGACGACAGACAAAGCAATCCTTTAGCTCCGTGCTATATTGAGCAAATGGTAAGGAAATCAATAGAAGAGATGAATGGCCAAGTTTTGATTCAAGACATTGAGAGAAGAAAGGGAATTAACGACATCAAGTATACATCTAAAGTAAGGTTACATGAGTAAGAAATTATTTAGACTAGCAGTGGCTTCCTTGGATGACATCAAAAGTCCATCCATTGTGAGCCTTTAAAAAAATTTTTTTCAAATGTTTATTAAGAATTTTTACTGTAAAAATTTTAGGCGTTTTCATGTGTTTATTTTTAAGATATTTCAAAATTTATTCCAAAAAAAATTCCGAGCCACGCCGGGGTTATCACCTAGCTTATTTGGTAGCACAGCAGATACAAACATTTCCTAAAAATATATTTTAACTATCTTCTGTGGGAACGTGTATATTTTGGAAACTGAAATGCTGATCACGCGATGACTGAACGTTCCTTTTAAAAACAATGATAATGAGCATACAGTGATGATGCAGTGACAGAAGATTAATAGGGCACCGTCTATTGATTAGGCATAGGAGTCACGCATGTCTCCGTCGAGCTCCCTATCAAACGCCCAGATGACGGGCAAAAAGTTATGTGTCTGGAAAGGAAAGTGGAAAAACGAATATTGGTCAGAGAAACTCTGCAACAAAAACAGAAAAAGCTATATGGGCGTTTGAAACATCTGAACAATGGCAGTTTAAAATAGAGCAACAGGGTATAATAGCTTCTACGTCAAGGTCAAGAAAAACTTGAGTATAAAGTATCTGGTGATGCTTCGATATATCACCTGAACTTCCCATTTTTCGTATTTTTCTTAGAATGGATAGTCCCTTTGCTCTAAGTTGTATTGATTAAGTTATTATTTAAGCAATTGGGAGTTATAATTTAGTTTTTTGAGATCTATCTCTTTACCTGCAAGTGTAATTAACCCAGGCAAGGCCGGGTATCTCTGCTAGTCTTCTATATATAGAGAAGAATGTTTGTTTGTGGGTTTGTTTGTGGGTTCGTTTTTAATACAAATCTACAGTTTTCCAGATGAGCGGCGAAAATTTATGTGTCTGTCTGCCTCTACGTCAAGGGCAAAAAAAGTTTTGTTCTAATATTCCCCAGTGGTGACGATTGACATTTTTTTAATCTGCAGCAAGTCAAGAAGACTTTAATTCAAGTCCCAACACGTAGAATTCCTTTTTAAAGTGCCTTCGCTCTGTGTTGTATTAATTGAGTTACCTACATGTATATTTATCTTGGGCAACGCCGAGTCCTCTCGTGCTAATCCAGGCAACAGAAACCATAACAGTCTATTTTATATACTCCAAAAAATTGCAAGAATTTAACTGAAGCAAACCAGCATCCTTCCGGGTAGATCAGCTAGTATATATATAAAGTGTTTGTGGGTTTGTTTGTATATTTTACAAATCTACAGTTTTACTCAGGTCTTGTAAAAATTTTGAACAATTCGTCTTCAAAGCAAGAGGAAGGTCACTGTCTTCCACAGATTTTGAAAATATAATAATTATTGATAAAAAATCGATATTCATGATTATGGCAAGGCATATTAATGAGAAATATCTCATGACTAACAGTGCAAGGTAAAGTTTGTACAACGATAGGTATCAACAATGGTATCAACACGCAATTCACACTCTGTACGGACCAACAATATATATCTCATGACCAACAATGCAAGGTAAGGTTTGCGCAAAAATAGGTATCAACAATGGTATCAACACGCAATGCACCAACGCTATGCAGGGATCAATAATATATATCTCATGACCAACAATGAAAGGCAAAGTGTGCTAAATATAGATAAGGTTGAATTTGTAATAATCCATAGAATTCCTGTTATTCAAGCTTTTCTTAGAAAAGAGGGTTCTTAGTACATAATAATTTCTTGAAATTCTCTAAAAATGATCAGTAACTGGAGATAATGGAGAGTTAGTAGACGATTGAGAGAGAGTGGAAAGACGACAGAGGAAGCACTCCTTTAGCTTCGTGCTGTATTGAGCTAATGTTAAACAAGTGAATAGAGGAATCAGCAACTACTAGACTAGACAAACTGATGAATGGCCTGTTTTGCTTCAAGACATCGACAGAAAAGTGGAATTGAAACAACATCAAGTTTATACCTAAAGTAAGATTACGTGAGTAAGAAATTATTTAGACTAGTAGTGGCATCCTTTGCGAGCCTTTAATAAATTTTTTCGAATTTTCATTAATAATTTTTACTGTATTAGTTCTGAGCGTTTCGAACCAGACGATCGATGCTGCGCTGAGAAGCTACTGTTTCCAAAAGGGTAGATAGCTGATCATCCGAGAAAAGGGTAAACCAAAGACGAAGTCCGTGCTGAGATTTTAATTGGAATTAAAATAAAAAAAATTATAAAAAATAAACCATTAGTCAGGACTGTAAAAAGAGCAAAATCTTAAGAATTATAATATGAAGGCGCAAGGAAGGCAAACCCCAAAGTAGTCTGATTAATATCGACAGTTCGTTGGTGAAGGTACGGCTGACACTGCTGGAGCCACTGATAAGAATCACAAACTGTGTAAAATTCTCCTGAAAAGAGAAAATGACTAGACAAAAGAAACAATAGAATTAGCAAAGGCCCCAAAAAATAAATAAATAAATAAATAAAAGAGAATTAAAACAAAAAAAATATAAAAAAAAACAATAGTAAAGAGAAATCAGGTAAAAAAAAATTAAACACTAAGTAGTAAAGCTAAGTAACTGCTAATTGTAACTTTTACCTGAAGGCACATTATAAATGAAAATAAGCAAAAAGGAATAATGATAAGAAGGCAACAAAAAAATCAAAAAACAACCCCACTAAATAAGGGGAAAAGTAAGGGGAGGGCGAACAAAAAAACAATCACGCAAAGACATAGGTAAGATTTGGTAAAAGGAGATGCGACTGTGGTTAGGTAAAGAAAACACACACAACAATAAGGTTAATTACAACGCAAAACAACGAAGGACACTTACTTAGAGAAGGCTATTACTTAAAATTAATATCCCCGTAAACAAGGCATATCAAGAATGATCACCATCCTTCTGGGTCCCTGGCGTTGGAATTAATTTCCTCAGAAACACGTACAAAGACATCTCTCATTCCATCTAATATCCCCCTGAACTTTTACAAACGGGTCCTTGGAGTAAATTAACTCCATAACCTGACTTTACTTTTAGAGCTAGGTGCGTCTTTTTAAAGACGACAATTTTTTGTAAACACCTAACCGTGTTACCAATAGCGGCTTCCGTATGCCAAATGAAGTAAAGTTCTCGCACGAGTTCGTATGCAATGACGTCATCACCAGATTCAAGCGGTTTGCTGCATTTGATGACATCATCAGTGAAAAGTATGATATATGCCGGAATATATGAATAAGAAAATTCAAGAACAAAGGTTAATTTTGCTTAAAGTATTCGATTTAATGATTAAAAATTCTCTTGCAACCAAGCCCATGGCTGCCAGACCCAATATCGAACCGACTCCTGATATGGAGATGGAGGATGAGGTTATGGACGCCTCCTTAACACAGGTACTTTGTGGGAGCAAGGACAACCCCAGTCACAAATGGAAAACAGAAGATCACCCTACTACTGATGACAACGCCTGGATTTTAGTGAAAAATAAGAAATCCAGGAACGAGACGAGGTAAGATAACTTGAAAAAGATCGCCAATCAACGAAGAAGTTTTTATTGCCACCAGAGAAAAACGAATCAGAAATGGACAAAAGGATTCGACCAAAAATATCACACAACAGGTAAGTAAAAGTTCATATGTCTCACCAATAATCATATGCACTCATGGTATGCCTCTTAAAGAAATTCTGGACGAGATTAAGAAGCATGTTCCACTAGAAAAAAATCATAATGCATACACGCAGAGCAGAGACAGTAAAAGTGAAATGCCTAGACAAAGTTATTTATAAGAAAATTGTCGCTGGTATCAAAGCTAACGATATTTTGAAAGTCCAGCACAATCAACTGAAGTCCGAGAAGGTATTGACGTTCGTTATCCGAAATGTGGATGTAACATATGATCTGGAAGACCTTCAAGAACACCTAAGAAGAGCTAACTACTTTTCAAAAAGGTAATCGGATGTAGGAATGCCAAAGGATCAATAGATAACCCTACGGTTTTGGTTCTGCTCCCCAACAGCGAACATAAACTGTCAAGGAAGAGTGTCACTCGTATCGGCCCACTAGCAGTTCTGGTAGAAGTCTTCTGAGGGAACAAGAAGCCACTACAGTACTACAACTGCCTGCGCTTCAGACACGGAATCATGGGCTGGACAGAAGAGTCTCGTTGCAAAAAATGCGCTGCGGACCACCAGTCAAGACACTGCCCCTGGATTAAACGACTAAACCCCTCCCCCCCAAAGTGCATAAGATGTGGTAGACAGCACACTTCAAGCTATACGAAATGTTCTAAATACCCCCAAGTAAAACAGATGCATAGTTTCAAAGATGCCACGGACAAATGCATAGTTTCAAAGATGCCACGGACAAATGCATAGTTTCAAAGTTGCCTTTGCAGCTGCAGTGTCTAAGCCGAAGGAAAAAGGTCTCCACTTAAACGACGTACAAAGTATGTACAAAAAATTGAACGAATATGTAATTTGTATCCAAATATAGGCATATGTTACGCCCAACTAATTTCATCATGGCTAAACGACATTATACTGAGATCTACAAAGGTGAACTTAAGAGAGAGAAAGGAGAACTGCACTTGTCCACAAGAACATTTTAATACACCATATATGAATATATTTCGATCACAGTGTAGCCTTCTTCAGTATAACTAATTTAACACAATCGACAATCGAACAGTGTATTGTACATTTCTTCGGGTGGGACGAAAGCAGTGCCTTCGCGAAGCTCACCATACCAAAATGAATTCCACATGCAATACAGTGTCTTTATAATTAAAGTTCCATTTTGACATGGCCATAAAAAAAACTACTGAACCAAAAGCTATAATACTTGGTAATATTATACAAGAGGGCATGGGAAGTTCATACCCACTGTAAAAAATTAGTTCAAAAGGTCACCACCAGTATGGAATGGCGCTCTATGCAATATTTGTATACGAAATTAGACACGAAGACACAGGTTAACAAGTCTTTATTCGTTACTAAAGTTAGTTACATATTGAATGTGGTCTCCATTATTTACTGAAAGCAGGTTACACCGGATTACTGTGTTCTCAATTGTGTACGAATATTGCATAGAGCCCAATTCTATGCTGGTGGTGACTTTTGAAGTAATTTTTTTTTGGTGTGTATGAGCTTCCCATGCCCTCTTGTATAATATTACTAATTAGTATAGCTTTTGGTCCAGTAAGTTTTTTTTATGGCCATGTCAAAATGGAACATTAATTATAAAGATCCTGTATATTGAAATAGGCAAGAAGCCTGATAAACCCAGAAGTCTTCCACATTATGAAGAAAACAAAAATTAAGATTGACGACTAACAAGAGTGGGAGAGGGGGAGGGGGAGGGCTGCATTACATCGACCAATAATCCGGGAAGGAAACGTTGCCAATCTCTTCTAATATGCCTAGCTTTTCTATACTTTGTATGCCACTTCATTTCCATCTAGCCACCAGGTCATTGTCATGGCTCTTCATCGTCTGCACCATGTTCATCAGAAGATCTTGGACACACTTACCAAAGTGAGTCATGTTCAGATGCGAATAGCGTAATGATTTTTCACGGTCCTTATTTCATGCTGGGCAATGGTCCTCAGAGTAATATTCTGGAACGACTCGAGTTCTTCTTCTGCTTTTGCATATGGTTGCCCACGCAGGCATGCCATAGAGGAGGATGGTCCGAATCATCGTTTTTTATAGTAGAAGCTTATGGTCGATGATGAGGGCACTGTTTCGACCCAGGAGAGCTATGAGGCTCTACTTAGCCTTCTTTGCTTTGTTCAAAACGCAAGTCACGTGACAGTTCCAGGAGAGCCTTGAGTCGATTATAACACAAGTTACCTGTAATTCTCGATCCATTCGAGTACCTTATTGAATAGGACAAGAGAATCCGGGAGACACTTAAGCTTTTTGTTGAAGTTCATAGCTTTTATTTTCCAACGTTAAGGTTCAGTTTCCAGCAGTTAAACCAGTCTTCAAATTTCTTCAAGGCATTTCGCAGATGAGTGTTAACGTGACATAGCTGGTGCGCTCATGCCATGATGGCAGTATCATCAGCACAGAAATATAGATTACATTTTTCTGGTTTTGGGAAATCATGTACAAAATAAATAAATAAAACGGTCCCAAAAACAGAATCTTGTGGGACACCAGCCTTTATCTTGCAGGGAGTGGAGAAGTTTTAGCTAATTTTTTTGCTTGATAGAACATGCCGTTAAGAAAGGATTTCACCATCAAAATCAAATCAGGAGGAAACACGTCTCTAACCTTGTAGATGAGACCTTCGTTCCACACATGATCGTAAGCCTTACTGATATAAAAAAAACCACGCCACAGTACCTTGAAATATTTTGTCGGGTGCTCAGATCTTCAACAAGCCTCCATATCTGCATCTGATACGAATGGGTGGTATGAAAGCCAAACTGCTCTTTCCGAAGTAGATCATTGGTGAGACAGTGTTCCTTGAACCTGGTGAGGATCGTTTCTACAAAATTTTGGACATCAACGGGAGTAGACTGATAGGTCGGTAGCTCATAGGAATTGCAGGATTGGGGATACTTAACACAATAGATTGCTTCCAAGGAGTCAGGAAGTGGGAAAACTTCCAGCAATCGCTTATGATATTCGAGATAACATTAAAATATTGCTCAGATAATTCCTTTGGGCGTTATTACTTACCTTGTCTCTTCCTAGAGCTTTCCTCAGTTTGAGGTTCTGATGATGGCAGCTATCTCACCAGTCTCGATGTTAATCTTCGATGTAAGTTGCGGGACTTCATCAAGTTTTATAAGACCATCTTCAACACGCTGGGACATGAGGCGACTCTCAGAATTACTTTTATCAGAAGTAACGAACTGCATCTCTAGGAAATCAGGAATTATTTGTGCTTTATCTTGATTAGTTTGGTAGGAAGTGGTGCGAAATGGAATTGTCACACGCCGACAAGCTTTTCTGCTTGTCAGTTCACCTAGTTTCGCGTAAGTCCTTTATTTCTTCTGGACTCATCGTACTAACCTGTTATATTTGTTTTTAGCCAAGGTACACGATAAGGTTGCCAAAGTCTACAGGTCTTGTTTCTTTCTGCAATCAAGCGTTGCATTCCTGGGGTAAGCACAATTTTATGAGGAGATTTATTTTCCAATGGATAGGCACTAGATTCACTGGCACTATTTATTCGCCGGATGATGTCTTCAACACAGTGGCCGATGTCATCCCTACAGTTTGCTCTATCGAAAGTTTAACACCACAATCTTGTGGTCAGAAGAAAGGTCATCAATCGTGAAGATGTTGTATGGCTTGAAGAAACCCTTCATCAGTGAGATATCCAACACGTCACTTATAGTAGAATGGTCATAGTAGTAAGTGTCCTCCATTGGCCCTGCAGCAATGATGTCATCCTTACTTTGTATATACCAGTATAGAATCATGTCATTGCAGTTCCGTGTTCTGGAGTTCCAGCTTCGATGTTTGGCATTAAGGTCACCAGCCAGTATATTTGGAATGTCACCAATGAAGATTTCATCGAGATCGCTAAAGTCGAGGTATGTTTAGGTGAATTGTAGTGCGCTAGGAACTTCACTTCACCAAGGGAGACTTCATTAATGATGGTGGATGCTGATTCCATACTTGCGTAAGATTTGGAGACCTATTCTTGTAGTTTAATTCCCTTCTTGATGATGATCACAGCACCACCAGAGGCACATCTCGTAGTGTTTGGAGTCATACGATCGTTACGATAAACACAATAACCAGTTAGCTTGAAATCTCGGCTTGGCTTAGGTGTGTTTCACAGAGGAAAGCAAAGTTGATTTCCTGCTTCAACAGAAAGTTGTTATACGCTTACAGGGAACCCCCTAGCATTCCATATCAAGCACCAAAGTTCACATTTTTTGATCTCAGTATAATGTCGTGAAGCTATGATGAAATTAGTTGGTCTTAAGGAGCCCACTCAACTGTGGGTAACGTTTGCCTAGATTTGTAAACAAATGACATATTCGTCCAGTTTGATTATACATACCTTGTAGATCGTTAATGTGGAGACCTTTTGCCTCCGCTTTAGACACTGCAGCTGCAAAGGAATTGTCCGTGGTCACCTTGGAACTATGCGTCCTTTTAACCTGGGGATATTTTGGACATTTGGTATTGCTTGAAGTGTGCTGTCCACCGCATCTTATGCACTTTGTGGGGGTCTTGTCCTTTAATCTTGTGGCAGTCTCTTGACTGGTGTGCCTCTGCGCATTTGTTGCAACAAGGGTCTTCTGTGCAGTCCATGGATGCTTGTCCGAAGCACAGGTAGTTGTAGCACTGTATTGGCTTCTTGTTCCCTCTACTAGAACTGCTAGTGGACCGATACGAGTGACACTCTTCAACTACTGGTTATGTTCGCTATTGAGGAGCAGAAGCAAACCATAGGCATATCTATTGATCCTTTGGCCTTCCGGCCTGAATACCTTTTCCGGGAAGTAGTAACCTCTTCTTAGATCTTCTTGAAGGCCTTCTTGAACGTACGTAACAGCAACAGGTTACAGAAGTTCAGATACAATATTTATAAAGACGAGAGAGCAATCAGGATGCTGAGCATCATGTTTAGATTGCAAAATTGGAGTTATTTAGGATTGAAGTGCCCAATGACAAACTAAATACACTTATGCAAGAAATACAGACTTACAAAACTTCGGGAAAAACAGGAATTGCTATTATAAGCAGAGAGACTCTTATATCAGGAGTGTGATGTATAGTCAAAACCTTCAGCCTAGTTAAAGTTTTGAAATCATTGAAGTCCACAGCAATAAGTCAAGTGAGCCTCTTTCA
Source organism: Rhysida immarginata (assembly GCA_023313115.1). Classification (NCBI taxonomy): domain Eukaryota; kingdom Metazoa; phylum Arthropoda; class Chilopoda; order Scolopendromorpha; family Scolopendridae; genus Rhysida; species Rhysida immarginata. The sequence goes on from JAHWFO010020224.1 coordinate 424,618, forward strand.
AGGTTTAATAATACATCAGGTGGTACTTTAGCTATTTCCATATATTCTAAGACATTTAGCTGTTTAGGTTCCTCATTACAATGCATCACCTGATGTATTATTAAACCTTTCCTGGCTAAACTTAACCTTAACTTTTTCCTCAACAATTTAAAAACCTTAGCAATGTCCACTCTTCTGTATTTCCACAAAACTGGTATAGATATGTAGAAGACATTTTCGCTTTAGTCGATATTCAACAACTAGATTTACTTGTAGACAGTCTCAACAATGTATCCCCTTCCATTACCCTTACTGTTGAGAAAAAGAAAGATAGAGAAGATGTAGATGGAGCCAAACACTGTGCACAATTTTCAATAAGGAAGACAGGAAATTACTGATCTAAATGCGCATGAAAGATGTTTTTCTGACGTATGCGAATTTAGGCAGTCATGCTGTCTTCTTCAGCGTATAAAAGGATTTGATCAGAACAGACGAAACTGTTCATACGAGGTACATTGACAATCGACAAACGAGCAGTGAATTGTACATTTGTTCAGGTGGGATGTAAACAGTGGTCACACGATTCTCACCCCTCCAGAATAAATTCCACATGAAATAAACTGAAATAGGCCAGAAGCCTGACTAACCCAAAAAGGTCTTCCAAATTATGAAAACAACAAAAAATAAGAGCTATATTGAACGATAATCGACAATCGAACAGTGAAGTGTACATATGTTCAGATGGAACGAAAGTAGCGCTTTCACAAATCTCATCAAACTAGAATAAAATGCAAATAAAATACACGGAGGTATTCAAGAAGCCAGACCAATCCAAACAGTCTTCCATACAATACCAAAAAGAAAGTAAGATTGACGATTGTCAGAAAGAAAATACAAACGAAATAAAAACACAACGAGAAAGAAAACTATCACATCTTCCAGTAGTCTGGGAAAAAAAAGTTGCTGATGTCTTCAAAGTCGACGTCAAGAATGTGCCTTGGTTTTTGATACTTTATATGCCACTTCATATGCATTGAATTCTTCATTAATCCAGCCACTAGGGCATTGTCGTAAAACTTCATCTTCATATACAAAAAGAGGTCCTGTATAAACTTTCTGACATGAGCCATACTTAAGTCTGAGTGGATGGATTGCATTTTCACAGTCCTTCTGCCAAGCTGAGCAATGGTCCTCATGATAACATACTGGAACGACTCTTGCTCGCTCCATCTGCTTCTACAGATAGTCGACTGCGCAGGCATGCAATAGAGGAATATGGTCCGAATAATCGACTTGTACATAAGTAAATTGTTGTCATTGCTGAGGGTGCTGTTGCGACCCAGGAGAGCTATGTGATTGTACTTAGCCCTCTTTGTTTTGTTCAGAGCGTAGGTCATGTGATTCCACTAGAGTCTTGAGTCGATGATAACATCAAGATGTTTTTAGTTGTCTACTCTGTCCAGTTTCTTATTGAATAGAATAAGAGAGTTTGGGAGACGCTTGAACATAGCCTTGCACTTTCCGACGTTAAAATTCAGCCTCCAGCACTTAAACCATTTTTAGCACATCTTCATGGCGTACTGCAGACGAGTGATATCTTAAGTCAGCTTGTGTGCCCGTGTCTTAATGGCAGTATCATCAGCACAGAAATATAGATCACAATTTTTGTGTTTCAGGAAATCATGCACAAAATAGTTAAAATAGCTTTTTCCCAAGAAAACAACCTTGAGGGACACCGGCCTTTACTAAACAGGGTGTGGATAGATTTTTGCCAACTTTAGCTTGGTAGGACCTGTCAGTGAGAAAGGATTTCACCATCAAAATCAAACCGGGAGGAAACCCGTCTCTAATCTTCTAGCAGACAAGGCCCCTACGCCATAACTGGTCAAAAGCATTACTGACATCGAGAAATACCACCCGGCGGTACCTGGAAAGGTTAAGGGGTCTTTAACGAGCCTCCATACCTGCATCTGACAAGAGTGGGTCCGAGGAAAGCCAAACTGATCCTTCCGAAGTACATTATTGGTGAGATAGTGGTCTTGGAATCTGACGAGGATCGTTTTCTCCAAAACCTTAGACATCGAGGAGAGCAGGTTAATAGGTTGGTACCTCGCGGGAATTGCTGGAATTTGCCCCTACTTGGGGATACTCAACACAATAGATTGTTTCCAAGACAAGTAAGAAATGGGAAGTAAGAAAATTTCCAGCAGTCGCAAATTATATTAGTTAGGTCGTCAATAAAGTTCTTCAGGAGATTCATAAGAGCATTATTGCTCACCTTGTCTCTTCCTGGAGTCTTCTTCTTTTTCAGTTTGCTTATGATGGTGTCTATCTTTCCTGCGTCAATGTTGTTCTTTGTTAAATATTGCAGGACGTTATCAAAATTGATAAACCATCTTCCACACGCTGAGACATGATTTGGCTCTCGGGATTATTGTTGATAGCAGAAAAAAACTGCATTTCCAGTGAATCTGCAATGATTTGGGCTTTTTCCTGATCAGTTTGCACATAGTCATCTTGTGGAGTACGGAGTGGATAAAGCGTATCATTCTTCTTCTTCTGTGAAGCTCTGACCATACTCCAAATGGAATTGTCGCGTGCTGATAGGCTTTTGAGTTTAGCCATTCCAACTAGCGTCTTGAAACTGTTTTATCTCTTCTTGTACTCTTCCTCTAGCCTGTCCTACTTGGTTTTGAGCCATGGTTCATGGTAGCGTTGCTATAGCCTATGGGTTCTGTTTCAATCAGTAATTAGGCGTTGGATTCCAGAAGTGAGTTGCATTCTATGATGAGCCTTATTCTCTGATGGAAAGTCACTAGCTTTTATCGCACTGTTAATACATCTGGTGATGTCTTAAACACGAACGATGTCCTCCATACAGTTGGCAACGTCGGGATGGCAATATATGTCCTCCAAACAGTCCTGGAATATATATTTGAAGAGCTTCCAGTCTTGATGATATATGATTCCTTCACTCAAATTGATGTCAATATTGTCAAAGTTCAACGCCACGGCTTCTGGTCAGAAGAAAGGTCATCAATCGTGAAATAAATGTACGCTTTGAAGAAACCCTTCATCAACGAGTTGTCCAAAACATAACTAGTAAGGGAGTGGTCGCAGTATTAGGTGTCGTCCACAGGTTCAGCAGCGATAACATCATCTTGGGTTTGCAGATATTTATAGAGAATGACGCAATTTTGATTGAGCGTTTTTCGAATTTCAGCTGGGATGTTTGGCATTCTGGTGACTAGCCAGGACATCTGGAGTGTCACCACTGAAGAGTTCATCAAGCTCACTAACGTCAAGAGAATGTTTAGGTGAATTGTAGAGCGACACAAACTTCACTTCACCAAGGGAGACAACATTGATGATGATAGATGGCCGATTCCATACTTGCATAAGAATTGGAGACTAAATCTTGGTGTTGAATTCTCTTCCTGATGATGATCGCAGCGCCCCCAGAAGCATCACACTGCGGCGTTTGAAGCCATATGGTTATTACGGCACAAAGTACAAGATCGACAATCGACAATCGAGCAGCGCAGGGAAAACGAAACGAGCGGTCCGAAAGCAACGCTTTCACTGCCATACTCATCCAGGAAGTAACCAGGGGAGAAGCCGGATGAAACCTAGTTAAGTCATCCAGAGGATAAGATGTAGTCCTTTCCTACAAGGACAATAAAAGTTGATTGTTGACTGACAAGAAACATGGAGCTACGAAATCCAGTATTCGGGAAAGATGGCCTTTTGGATGTCGTCGAAATTGATGTCCGGGACCTGACGAAGGCTGCGATGCCTGAAGAAACTTCTAAACGTGAGATGATGCTCCAGAATATCTTCAACCAGAGGACTGGGATGGTTCTTAATCTTTAGAAGCAACTTCTTCAACGACTCCTGGATATAGTTACCAATTGGAGCTATATGGAAATCTTCAGCAATAGAAATATTTGTTGCGACTCTCCTGTCAATTTGGGCAATAGTCCTCAGAGTAACATTTTGGAAGGTTTGGAGATTCTTCCATCTAGATCTGCATATTGTAGCCCAGGCAGGCATACCATAAAGAAGAAAAGTTCGTATAACCATTTTATAATGCAACAGTTTTCTATCCATTCCAAGGGCGCTGTTTCAACCCAGAAGAGCAACTAGACTAAACTTAGCCTTCTTAGCTTTATTTATCGCATAGGAGACGTGGTCACTCCAAATTAGCCTGCATCTACCATCACTCCGAGGTATTTGTAATTCATAACCCATTCGAGATCTTTACCAGAAAGGAAGAGAGGACTCGGTGGTTTCCGAAGGTTCTTCGTAATGAACATTGAATTGCATTTGTCAACATTGCCTTGCATTTGTCAACATCCACTTTGCAAACTACTTCTCGCACAATTGTAAGGCTTCTTGTATGCATGATATGACGTGCACGGGATAGCAGTCAATAGTCATGATGGCCGCGTCGTCAGTATACAGATATAGCTTGCACTTGGTAAAAGTTGGGAAGTCATGGATTAAAAGGTTGAATAGTGCAGGGCCCAGCACAGAGCCCTCGGGAACACCAGCATTGACGTCACAAGGGTTAGACATGGAGCAGCCAACCCTGACACGAAATATCCTGTTTGGCAGGAACTAATCAAGCTAATCAGTTTGTCCAAAAAACCACAAGTAACCCTCTTGTATACGAGGCCTGTGAGAAAAGTACCCGACCTTATTTTTTTTTGCGAAAACCTGATGGATTTGGATCGCGCGCGCTTGCATGAGCCGACCTTGAACCTTTGTGCGTATGCGTGAATTTTTTCCCGCCTCTCAATAGCGTCAGTTGCTGGCAATCAGCATTAGAGGAGGTAGTGTGTTGTGCGCTCGTCGGTTTTTGATTTGTAGGAAAATGACGAAACGACTGGAGCAGCGTTACTGCATCAAATTTTGCCAGAAACTGGGCGACAGCCAGGTGGAAACCATCCGGAAGATTCAGACGGCTTTTGGTGATGATGCTATGGGCATCACACAGATTAAGGACTGGTACAACCGGTCGGCCATCAGCATGCCGAAATGACCAGGTCATTGCCAAAGTGAACGCTGTGTTGATGCGGGACCGTCGTGTGATTTTCCGAGAATTTGCGGAAGAGGTGGGCATCAGTACGTTTTCGGCACATTCCATTTTGACCGAAGATTTGGCCACGAAGAGAGTGGCGGCGAAATTCGTGCCGAAGCTGCTGATGGCAGAGCAAAAGCAACTTCGTGTTGACGTCTCACAGGACATGCTGGCCTCCACAAACAGTGACCCCGGCTTCATGAACACCATAATCACTGGTGACGAGTCCTGGGTGTACGGGTACGACCATAGCATCGTCACCGAAAGGCTCCAAAACAAAAACCGACAGAGCACAACACACTACCTCCCTCTAATGCTGATTGCCAGCAACTGACGCTATTGAGAGGCGGGAAAAAATTTACGCATACGCACAAAGGTTCAAGGTTGGCTCATGCAAGTGCGCGCGATCCAAATCTATCAGGTTTTCGCCAAAAAAAATAAGGTCGGATACTTTTCTCACAGGCCTCGTATGAGGCTGTTGTGCCCAACCTGATCAAAAGCTTTACTAACATTCAAAAAGACAAGACCACCATACTTAAAACAGTTTAGAGGAGTGTTTAGATCTAAAGTTGGCAGGAGTGACCTGGGCGAAAGCCGAATTGCTCATCACGAACGAGATTGTTTGCTACACAGAATTCGTTAAACCTCCTCAGAATGATGCGTTCAAAGACTTTTGATAACATATGTAGTAAGCTTATGGGCCTATAGCTGAGAGCGAGAGCAGGGTACAGACACGGCTTTGGTATGGTAACTATGACGGACTCTTTCTACTGGTCACGGAAGTAACCTAGTTTCCAGCAGTCATTCATGGCTTTGGTAATGATCGAGATAATATTAGAAGGCAAGTTCTTGAGAGCACTGTTAGTGATTGAATCAATACCCGCTGCTTTCTTTGTTTTAAGTTGCTTGATGACTTCGGAGATTTCTTGGGCACTAATGACTTCCTCAGGGGTAGGAACACAATGAATACGCCGGTAAGCGTTAACTAGCTGAGTGTTTTGGAGGCTGTCCAAATTTGTCTCACTAGGCGTGGTAAGTTGAGTTTCCAAGCAATCGGCTATCAGCTGAGCCTTTTCCTCATCACTGGTGACAACGCTGCCATTTCCTGCAAGCAGTGGAGGCAATTGGATGGGTTTGTTTCCCTTTAAGGCCCTCGCAGTACCCCATAGCGAGTTGTCCTGAACGGATAAGGACTTCAGTTTTTAGCTTCACCTTTGTGTTCGTAGAACTTTAACCTCTTCCTGGACCTTTCAAGAAAGCCTGTTGTACTTAGTCTTACAATATGGTAGTCGCTTGCGTTGCCATAGTCTCCTATAGGAATTCCTTTCGGGAATGAGTCGCCTAACGTAAGGAGGGAGGTCGAGGTGTTCAGGATGCTTTCGGTCAGCAGTGGAGGTACTAGAAGTAGTAGCATCCTTGATAACGCGAGTGATTGCACTGATATTTGTGTTGGTGTACACTTTGCCAATAACCTTCTTGTATGGAATGCTATTTTCTTGAAAAATATCTTTAAAGAGCTTCCAGTTCTGTTTGGTGTGAAGCCCTATTTTCAGATCACTGTTTAAGCCATCGAAGATAAGCATGACTGGTCGGTGATCAGAGATTAAGTCGTCTACTGTAAATATATTATAGGCCTTGAAGAAACCTTTAAGAACTGCTATGTCCAACACGTCGCTGACAGGAAAGTGGTCACAGTAGTACGTGTCATCAAGGGTGCTAGCAACGAAGGTGTCAATCTCGTTTAGGGTGAACCATTATAAGATATTTCCACTTTGATTTGAGCATTTTGAGTTCCATGCATGGTGCTTGGCATTTAAGCCCCCTGCAATGGGCCTAGAAATAGGCTCATCAAGCCTGCATAGACCAAGCTTGTGTTTAGGTGAGTTATATAATGAGGTGAGCTTGATTTCGCCGGCATCAGCGTCATTAATAATCACGGAAACGGCTTCCATTCCTTCATAGTTGGGAGGGGCTGCTTCACGATGATTTATGCTGTCCTTGATAATGATCGCTGCTCCACCAAATGCGCGGCCGGCATTATTACCCAGAGGTCGGTCCCTGCGATAGACATGACAGCTGGGCAATTTGAACACTGAGTTGATTTCAGGTGCGTCTCGCACACGAAGGCGATGTCGACATTCCAGTTTACAAAGAAATTGTAAAACTCGATGCGCTTGCGAGCAATTCCCTTTCCATTGTAACGTAGTTTTCCTTGATCTTGATCTTGCGTCTTGTATGGGTGTCTATCCATGATTATTTGCTAGATTTCTCAGATGAGACCTGTGGCATTACTTTACCACTTTCCTTGTTGAGGTTTAATAAATTTCCCAAGTATCTATAAATACTGCGTAGCTGGTTTGGATAACCATAGCTGAGTCATTAGCCCTGGATGCGACCAAAGCATAGGTCTTCCCTTCTAGCACTTTGTTGCTTTTGACATGAGGATATTTTGGACAATTAGTGTAACTAGAAGTGTGCTGACGGTCACATCGAATACAATTAGGGGTGTTTTTACCCTTAGCATTGCTACATTCCCTCGACTCGTGGTTGCCAGCGCACTTGTTACATCGAGGCGATTCGGTACAACCTTGGGAGACGTGACAAAATCGTAAACAGTTGTAACACTGCAAAGGTCTTTTCAACATTAATGGCTAGAGAGGATGGATGGCCGATTCCATACTTGCATAAGGAATTGGAGGCAGGGTGTTGAATTCCCTTCCTGATGATGTTCGCAGCACCCCCAGAATCATCACGCGTTTGAAACAGTTTATGGTCATTAAGGTACAAAGTAGTGTTGTGCCGATACCGATACCAATACCAAAAAGTATCGACACTAGCCGGTATCGAGTACTCAAGTATCGCACATTGTAATACGGCCCAAGTATCGATAGTATTGATAGTTTGCATGTCGATACTCGATACCGAAAAAACCTATGAGGCACCTAATGAAGATGTGCGATTTTCAGCGTTAATTCAGAATCTGTTGAATATATTAACGCTTTTATTCCAGTGGCTGCTTACTGATTGGGTATCTTTCGAAGCCTTTATTTTTATTTCTTCTAACGAGGTCGAGCTGTCGTGCTCACGCCTCGCTCTATGGGCGCACGGGAAATAAAAAAAAAAAAGGCTAATGATTCGGACACGTGATGATAGCTTCCTAGTAATAGTAATTAGATCTAAGCTCAGATCTAAGCTCAGTGGATACTTTCTTGTTTTGAAGTGCCACTTTTAAAAAGGACCAAACTTTGTTATCACTGAACAATATCATCACTGCTCTGTTGGGAAAGGAAAAAAAAAAAACAAAAACAACTACTATCGATACTTTCTCATTGAGTACTCGATATTGGTATCGAGTATTTAATTAAAGTACTCGATACCCGAAGTATCGATGCTTCATTGGTATCGTACATCACTAGTACAAAGTACAAGATAGCTGACTATCTAGATTTATAGCAAACAGGAGTGGTTGTTTACTAATCAGGACAAAAGCTATCTTATTTGGTATTCATATGTCTCTGATTGGTGAAATTACAAAGGTATAATAGGGATAGCGGAAGTTCTGTCAATAAGGGGGAGCAATTAGAGAGCCCATTTTCGGTTTACAGGATATAGAATATCGACCAGGAAATCTCTGTCGAATGACGTTTGGTAATTAAAGATATTTTCATGGTTTTGTCTTCGGTTTTACTTATCTCTGTTACCTCATGCATTGCGATTATTTCTGCTTCCTTTCCTTTTCATATTTTTTCCTTGCATTCCTCTATACTTAGCATTCTGTGTTTCTTTGCGGCAAGGTGTTAGGCGTAAGCTGACTTTCCATCTTTGTTGATCCAAGATCTGTGTTCCTTGTATCTAATAATGAAAGAGCGTTTTAGTCCATCCAATATAATATGTCTCACAACCAGGGTAACCAATTTATATTCGAATTTATATAGATTGTGGGTGTTTTCTTTTCCTTCTTCTTCTTCATGGTTTAGTAGAGTCCTGCTGTTATTCTTTGTTCTCAATGATGTGCCAAGGCATGTTCCTGGCGTACATTGCTTATCTTCCTGATATTGATATTGAGATATGTGAATATTGTATATCATTTTTTGGGAATTCAATGGAACTTGCCAATTCGTATGTAATGGCAACTTCACTCTTCCTGGCATCCTCTGTAATCGGATATGTCATTGCTCTATGGAAGTAATGTCATATGGAGGCCTTCTTGTGTTGCATTGGGTGGTTGGATGTTCGCCGTGGTCGTCACTTTTCTATAAATGTCGAATTCGAGTCTTTGTGTTTTAACGTTCTTACTTATATGTAAATCCAGTAAATTTACACTAACATGCTCGTCCTCTTTTTCCATTGTATAATTAGTTGAGTTATGGAATTCATTAAATGTTGTTAAGATCTCTTCATCCGTGCATAATTCATTATTGTATATTATTGGCATGTCAATGATATATCTGGGGTAGAGTATTATCTTTATGTGCTTAATAAGTTTTTGTACGTGGGTTTCTTCAATATGTTGCAGGAAGTATTCCATTAATATTGCGCTGATGAGTGAACCCATTGTGACTCCCTCCGATACCTCGTAACACCTACAAACTATCTTGTATATATAAATTGGTTTGCCCTGATTGTGAGATATATTATATCAGATCGACGAAACGCTCTTTGATTTTCAGGTACAAGGAACAAAGACCAAAGGTCATCGTATGCCAAACACCCTGTTGCAAAGAAACATTAAATGCTAGGGATTGAGGAATGCATGTAAATAATAAGGAAAGGAAAGAGAGAAAGAAGATTTGCAATACATGAGGAAATAGAAATAAGAAAACAATGGAGACAAAACCATGAAAATATGTTACATAACCAAACGTCATTCGACAGGACGCCATAATCCATTTTTTGGTCGATATTCCAGATCCTGTAAACCGTAAAAGATCTCTCCGGTTTATAGGCGCTGCTTTACAGATGCTGCTTTATATCCGCTTTATAGATGCTGCTTCCATTATCCCTATTATACCTTTGTAAGTCCACTAATCAGAGACAAATGAATACCAAATATGATAGCTTTTGTCCTGATTGGTGGATAACCACTCCTGTTTGCTATAAATTTAAATTGTCAGCTATCATGCTCTTGCTACTATCTAGCCTAGCCTTGAAAATGGTGTAAACGCGTCAGCAATAAAGAATAGTATCCGTATCTTTCCTTGGGTCTTCTTTATTTATCTTTATGTCACAATGGCACTAGACCAATGGACCCCTCGAAGCTAATCCATTTTTTCTACTGCAAGTATGTGAAATTGACACTTATAATCGGAACATATGGTTGAACAGGAGATACCTCCAATTGATCATCACACAGTAATATGCGAAGATATCGATGAAAGACACATCCTTGGCAGCCAGAAGGCCAAAACCTACGCAGAAATGAAGCGGACACAGGAAGAGGTACGTTACCTTCACCATAAGAAGGATAAACTAAGTAGGATACTATTAAGAACTCACCTACGACTGGCCCAAATCACCTCACTGATGTTAGTGTTGGAAATAATTGACAACGACAGCATCAACGACATAAAGGATAAGAAATACACCAGGATGACAGGGAAAATCATACGCTTAATAGCAAAGAAGACCCCCAACAAGGTTGCCACCATAATAAAGTCATTAACTTCACCGAAATTGAATTCGATGATGAAGAAAACAATAAACTTGACAAAGGATTGTAATTCAATATCATAAAGAATACCAATACAAAAAACTTAACAGACATTGCCATAGAAATTGAACGGGACATTTTTAAAATAGCACCCACCAAAGGACAAAGACCAGGATTATGGCCTCATATGAACTAATGAAAATTATTATGAATGAAATTAATAGTAGACTTAAAAACACACAAAACCACCAACAGGATTAAGAAGTAAATCATAGAGAACAACCAAGTTTACCGAACAAATCAGATGAACAATAAAAAAACTGACATCAGAATCAGTTAAGAACCATGCCAACAAAATCCAGAATAAAGATCTACAACTAAGAGCTGTAATTAAAATACATAATAATGGCACCCCATCAGACCAATCGTGAACTGCCAGAATGCACCATTTTACCATATACATGTACAGTAACCTCTATGTAATTCGAATCCAAAAAAATTCGAATTATCGCCTAATTCGTATTAATTGCACAGAATCTTTGAAATCCTTTACATTTAATGTAAAATATTACCGCATAATTCGAATTTTCGCATAATTTGCATAACTCAAACTAATGCATTTTTTATCGCCTAATTCGAACGCCATAGTGTTAACAATCAATGTGCTACTATATGCGGAGTTTACTGTAAAAATATAATTAGCCAATTCTTCTTCCATTGGATTATTCAGAAGCCTGACTGGATACAGTAGCCAATGTGCTTTCGAGATTTGGCGCTAGCTTTCCATTGTTGCTTTAAGTATAAGCAGGTAAATTAGGGGTTAGTATCATTAGGACTCCAGCACAACACACATCGGTGACCAGGCGTAAATATTTTTGAAGACTTCAGAGTTGTAAGTACATGTAGCTTTCACAGTTTTTAGGTTTATCATCTCTCTCAATTAAATTTGTTTTTCATTTCGATAGCTTAAAATCTAGCCAGTATGTAATTATTTTTTATTTTATTGAAACACAAAATACAAGTACAATTTACCATAGATTTAATGTAACATAGATATACAGGAATTTGTATAATTTGTAAGTACTGATTACCATAATCCAAAACACATAGTTTTTAGATTAGTGTGACCAATATTGCAGAATTCGAATTATCACCTAATTCGAATTTTTTGTTGGTCCGTTTGAATTCGAATTACACGGAGTTTACTGTAGCTAAAAAGGCTACCGAATAGAGATAGGGGACAAGCTTAAAGATTTAATAATAGAAAACCAAATGGTTATGATTTCCCTTGATATAGTTAATCTTCACAAAAATACCCCGTTCAAGGTAACCATAAACATTATCAATAGAAACATGACGGAGAGAGGCATAGAGAGTAATGAAAAAACGGACTTATGCAACCTACTCCAACTTATACAAAAACAGAACTACTTCTGCTTTATTGAAGAATATTACAAGGTGTAGGAAGGAGTCACAATGGGTTCACCCATCTGCGCAATATTAACGGAATTCTTCCTGCATCATCTTGAAGAAACCCACATACAAAACTCATCCAGCACAATAAGATAATATTCTACCACAGATATGTTGATGACACACTAACAATATACAATAATGAATTATGCACGGATGAAGAGATCTTAACAACATTTAATGCATTCCATAACTCCATTAAATATACAATGGAAAATGAGGACAAGCATGGAAGTATAAACTTTTTAGATCTACATATAAGTAAGAACTTTTGAACACAAAGACTCGAATTCGACATGTATAGAAAAGCGACGACCACGGCGAACATCATTCCATATACATCCAACCACCTGATGCAACACAAGACGGCCAGTCATAAGACATTGCTTCCACAGACTAATGACATACCCCATGATGCAAGGCGCCAGGAAAAAAGAAATGCCCACAACATACGAATGCGCAAGATCGACTGAATTCCCAAAAGATATCACCAGTTCCATACTCAGAAATTATTAAGTAAAATGGAACCACGGCAGAACACAGACGAAATGATTAAGAAAAGTTATGCAATATTCACATTCCTCAATACAAAGATCATGAAGATAACCAATATATTCCAGGAACATGGCCTTTGGCATATCATTCAGAACAAAGAACATCAGCTGGACTCTACTAAACCTAATGAAGAAGAAGGAAGAAGAGAATACCTACAAACTAGCCGGTGTATATAAATTGGTTTGCACTGATTGTGAGGCATATTATATCAGATGCATGAAACATAGAAGATCTTGGATCAGCAATGAAGGAAAGTCAGCGTATGCTGAACACCTTGTCGCAGAGAATCACAGAATGCTGGGGATAGAGGACTACATGGAAATAATATGAAAAGGAAAGGGAGCGGAAAATATCGCAATACATGAGGAAATAGATATAAGAAAACACCAAAAGAAATCGTGAATATATGTTAAATAACCAAACGTCGTTCGACAGAGATGCTATAATTAATTTCCTGGTCGATATTCTAGATCCTGTAAACCGAAAATGAGCTCTCTAATTGCTCCCCCTTATTGACAGCACTTCCGTTATCCCTATTATACCTTTGTAAATCCACCAATCAGAGACAAATAAATAACAAATATGATAGCTTTTGTCCTGATTGACAGCCACTCCTGTTTTCTCTAAATTTAGATTGTCAGCTATCTTGCACTTGTTACTATATATGAAAATGGTGTAAATTGACATGCGTTGGCAATAATGAATATTATTCATATCGTTCATTGGACCTCCTTTATTTATCAAGAAATTAAATAATAACTCAAATTAGTTTTCAGTTATTCTACAGTTTCCTGTTGTAGACGAAGCTCCCGTCGTTCAGATGTTTCTGCCATCAGGATAACTTTTTTGTTTCTTTGACCAATACACATTCATTTCTTAAAGGGTCATTTCAAAAGAGAGAACGAGTATTGTTTAGAGAAACAATTTTAGAAATTAAGTCGAGGCCCAGGTATACCTTCCGTCCGTGTTTCTTGGATAGGAAATAAAATAAAAGATGGTTCGACCCAGCAGAAGGTTACACCAAGATTTTACAACAGACAAGAATAAAGGGACAAAAATTAATAACCATTATTATTTAAAAGTAAACAGCTAATCAGTTACAGGTTAAAAGAATCTGAACTCTTTTAGAAAATATTTCAATTACTTAGAAGGCAATTTAAGAGTTGACTAGTATTCAATTAATTAAATAATTAATGAATTTAAAGGTAATAGTTCAAAGTAGATTCAACCTTTACTCCAAAGCTGTTTAAGTTCTTTTAAAAAAAATTTAACTTTCCATTTAGTTATTCTCAAAACACCTTATTCTTAAAAGATTTTAACATCTTCAGACTATTTTACCTCGTTAAGCTGAACATTTCAAATGATTATTGGTGACAAAAAAATATAAGAAATCAGGGAGTGAGTGCGCCATTACCCTGTCTTCAGCTGCTGCTCTGTCGGTGCGCTCAGTGGCATGGGAGGTGGTATTCATCGTTGAGCTCCGCGATTCTAAACATTTTTAACTAAGCCTCTCAGAAACAAATTGATAAAAATATGTCTGATAATAAATATTTTATTATAACTCATTGCAAATAAACTGAAAATATAATTTCTAAAGGTTGTGGTGAATAGATTTCACTCAAAAACTTTCACAAATATTTCATTCTTCTCTACTCACGCTCGCTTGTCTGCTCGCTGTTGTCTTTGCTCACTGAACATTCATAGTAGAATGTGTCCAAGGATATTATTTCCCTAATTTTCGAAAATATGCCTCGAGAAATCATAAACTGGCATCATGGATGACTCTAGAATAATTGTTGATTATCGCTTGATGATTGGTTAAAACATCGGAAGGTGTTCAGAAGTTCACAGCCGTAATACAAGTCTCACATTCCGAGCAGTAAAAAACAGGAGGGGGAGGGTGGTCTCAACCTGACAAAGCTCGTCTGTAAAACAACACCGCTTTCAAACAACTCCATTGATAAACAATATGTCTGTCCGGCAAAAGGGAACTGTGTACGAAACTGTAAAACCACCCATTTGGGTGAGACTTTTAATGGAGAATTATTTAGAAATATATTCTAAAATTAAGCATAAATGGTTTCCAAAAGTGCGACTCACACGCGTCTCTGCCGGAAATAAAATTTGTTTATCCGGTATATAAAAATTATTCAAAACAAACCATTCGACTGGGGGGTTCTCTAAGATCTCGCGACCCTGAATCTTCTGAGCCATATCTGGTCCCAGCTGCTAATGGTGTCATCTGAGAAGTCATATGATGAGGTTATGGTCTATCATAACGCCAAATCTTACCTTAATCATATCACTTTGGTCCATCCTCACCTTCACACACTACTGTATTTATAAATACACAATTTAAAGTCCAAAAGATACAAAATTATGTCAGCAAAATAAAGACAACATGAAAAATTCAAAAGTCAAAGTTCAATTTTAAGAGTCACATAACACTTCGTTGACTGGATGTTATATTCAAAACTAAAGTTTAAAATAATTAATTCAACAAAAGTTAACTGGATTCTAAATTAAAAGACAAGTAATCATTCTATCAAAGTGTTCACATAAAGAATAATGAATCCCAAAAATCATTCAGTAAATAAATCGTAACATTATAGAAAAGATTAAGAAAAGAAATTTTATAATTTCTTTTACAAGGTTCTCCACAACAGGGCAAAGCGCTTTTTTTGATTAAAATAAAATCTCCATAAGAAAAGAAATCATGTAAAGAGTTCAGTTCATTCGAAGAGTAACTGTAACACTGTTTTAAAGTTCTCTTTTAAAGTTCATAAAAATCCTTTAGTAAAATTCATTGACAAAGTTCTTGTTTTTAAGTCACTAAAACTTTTTACAAAAGTTCGGGATAAGTAGTTCACTATTCTGAAGTAGTATTTCATTTCTTGTTAACATTACAAGTTAATATAGTTAGCATTGAAGAAAATAGAGTTTCAAAAGTTCGAGGGCTAGTTAAATGAAACTTCAGCAAGAAATAGTTGAAATTACCTTAAAACGTGTTAGCAACTCATTGTGAGTTGTTTCATCTTAATACAAGTTTGATGCACTGAATCATTATTATTCATAGTAGAAATTGTCCTGGCTCATTCTATCACACTCAGGTGATTAAACACTTGAAGAATTGAAGAAGTTAACAATTTTCTTCACTCTAGTAGAAATGAAAAAGTAGAATGAAATTGCTAAGTTGAAATGGAGGGACGGTCTTCCGACTCCGATGCTCAGATGTCGCTACGACGACTCCTTGTGGCTCACTGATCGTTGTCCCATGATAATATATAATAGAAAAGTGGAGAGGGGGGAAGAAAGAAAACCCTTTACTCTCTCCCGGTAAAAGTTTAATTACGACATCAAAGGTTTTTAAATCAATGATGCACACCGCATCTCATTCCAACAGCTTTTGGTCACCAAATTTTTCAAAAATGTCTAATTCGAAACTAATTAACAAAGAATAAATAGATTCAACGAAAATTCTCTTTAAATTAATGTACAATCAACTCATGTGATAGATTTGTGTTCAGTAATTAAAACGTCAAAGAGTAACCTATTAAAATTAATTTATAGAATTCATAGAAAATGATTAGTTGTCTATTTAAAAAATTTTTAATTTAATCTCCAACACCCAAAATATTTTCCAAAAAAATAGTTTATTAATCCCCTTAAACTTTGTTTCATGAAATAGAAAATCTTTTTAAAAATCACACGAAGGGAAAAAAAAGAACGGAAGCCTCTACGATGGTGGTATACTGCATTGTATAAAAAAACGGGCGGGTTCCAGACTCTTAACGGCTTCAAAGATGCAGTACATCAGCGGCCAATATAAAATTTTACCCATATGACACCTATGATTTATTAAAATTTAAACAAAATATGATCAAAAATCAGTAAAAACATGAGACCCATTTTCAGCAGCCTATCTCAATTCAAGACAGGGGAGTGTTCTTAATTCAAAATTTTATGAAACACATGGGTGAAAGGGTTGTTCGACGAGTGGTCATCCATCTCTTGAGTTTCCTGTCAGAACAAGAAAATTCATCAGCCCTATCTGAAATTTTTTGGGTTTTTCACTGTGTCTGCTACAAACCTGTTCTAACTTGACGGCGAGCCCCTTTGAGTTCATCGGAAAAACCGACAAGAAATCGATTCCTGTGAGCACGAGTCGAGCGACTTGAGGGTAGCTTGCTGAGACCGTGTAAATATGGCGAACTTGGCTCAATGTGTACTTAGCTCATGCTGACTCGCCAGATGTATATGCGCCTTTAGGGGGAAAATATTCTTTCACCCTTTTGAAAGATAATGGGATTACTCCGAAACGGGAAAACCATAATCCTTTCTCCAACATTCTAATGTCGCACAAGGATAAGGTTTTACTTCAAATATATTTTTTAAATAACATGTTTCTGATGTTTTTATTACTGAAAACGTTTGCAAAATGGATATCTATATTTTATAACTTAACCAGAAATATTACGTGATATTTTTACTGGATTTTTTCATATGGTTCCTGTGTTTCTAAGTGTCAAAAGTTCCAGTCCTTCGTTTAAAACAAAACACATAGTGACTAATGAAAAATAACATCACAGTGTCTGTCAAATTGCTTCAACATATTTAAATTTAGACAAATTCATTATTTTTATTATTTCATTGGTCAGTTCAATTGTTTGTGTCACAAAGGATTGCGACATGTACGGGCTCCAATACTTCAAGCAGTCGGCGTCGTCTGCTCGGTAGTAATGTTGGAGTTCGTAAGGCGCCATCTCTTGAGTCGATCGAGCGTTTCCCTAACGAGGCTCCTGGCAGGAGTGCGTTAATAGGAGGGGAAAAACGGAAACGGCGTCGTCCGCGCAAGCGGAAGCTAGGAAAGAAGCTCATGGCGCGAGGGATGAAATGTGAGGAGAGAGAGACGGGCTTTGAAACAGTAAGGTCGCCAGAAAAGAGGTTCCTAAGTTGTTGGTCACCCGACAGGCTTCCCGTGTCGGAAATTTGCCACCGTGGCATAGACGCTCGCAAGGAAGTTGGTGAACGGGAAGCGGCCAGCGCAAAAAGACAGCGACGGGACTTTGTCTAGTGCACTCATATTTAATCTTTGGAATGATTTGTTTCTCTCTGAAGGAGTAGGACAGTTTTCCACGAAGGAGAAAAACTCCGACAACAGCGAGAGGGACGTCGTGCGAGTTGCTACGTGCTCCGTTCTCGCCAGTGCTGAAAGAGAAGATTCGAGCGAGCGTTCCGCTCCGCCGCCATCGTGCTCGCCTTGTGATGTCGACCTTGTGCTTGAGAGCAGTCTGTGGTCTATCGTCCCGACGAGCCAACTAGTTCTTCTGCTGGATTTTGACGCAGCGAACTTTCTCAAGGTGTTCCCCTGCACCGAGCTGAATTTCTTCTCTCTAGAGGATAGATTGTAATTAATCATCCCCTGGACGACTTCAGGCCTTTTGCGGGAGAACCTCGGCACCTTCGCCTGTTACGATAGGTAAGCCATTTCATAGCATTATTTTTAATGAAAGGCTCCGTCGTAGTTTGACTCTTCTCTAGTAATTTACTGGAGTGTAATTCTTAATTTATTTGCCAGGTTAATAGCCCTTTGCATAGTTTCGTTGGTTTTATTAGCTAAGTTTAAAGTGGCATTTAAAGTTACATGGCGCGTCATCTTTTGAGCATTAGCTTAGAGAATTTTCGGCACTAACGAATTGGAATATGAAATAGCTTACGTGCGTGCGCGTTTTCTGAGTTCCCGGGTTATTCTAATGAAATTATTTTCTTTATTTTCATGTATCGGTTTTCCCGTGGAAGTCGCTCAGGGAGGCAAACGCTTGGCGTGTCCGCTCTCCTCTAGAATGCGGTACGCATATCGACGACAAAACTAAACGAGGGTCACCGGTTTGGTCAGCTCGAAGACTGCGGCCAAGTTTTACCCCTCTCGTAACTTTTGCACCAAAGTTCTTGGTTTAAGTAAATTTTCTTAATAAGCTAACCCAGGTTTCTGTAGGTTCGCCATAAAGGGAAATAATTTGTCATTAAGTTAGACTTCGGTCTTGTTGTCGCTTTTCAAATTAAAGCGCAATTTAGAAAGGTTGTCCAGTTACAGCTTTGACTACGGGAGTTTCCATTTATATGGTTCCCTCGTGTTAGCGGAGGTCTTTAGAATGTAAACTTTTGTTTGATTTAAACGCTTTGTTTTTGTCATTTAAATAAAGTTAATGTTCTGTATATCTAAGTGTATGCTCTGTGTCTTGTTATCTTACATATCTTCCACTGCATAATCTTTGCTGTACGTGACAGTTTGTCCATTAAAATCAATTCATGATTTCAACTAACGTCTATATATAAATACAGCAACACATTTTTTGTTATGCAATTTTACCTGTGTTAACGTCGGCGAATGCGCATCAAATGTATGTGGTTAGAAAGTTCCTATGTTGCAGATCTGCACAATATATTTTGCTTGCATATTTGGTCACATTAACACAAGTATAAAAGCAATAAGGAACAGATTGTGTGCCATATTTATCAATGTATTTAGTATACCCTTTTTTATTTTTTTATTGCCTTTATTTCAAATCATTTGTTGATGTCATTTAAAAACATTTTAATTGTTGATGCTCATTTGAAAAACAGTGCTTTGCATGTTGTTGATTATAACTCCATTTTTAAATTCGAATTATTCCAATATCAAAGGTAGAACTAGAAATTATTTTCACAATATTATCTAGAAATTATTTTGATCTAGAAATTGATTTTGATATATTTTGACAATAAATCAAAAATGGTGTATATCATTTTTAAATATCTCGAAGAAGAACATTGACAGGATGGGTGGAGGGAAGCAGAGGTAGGGAGGGACATTGTAGATGCCGATTAACCGCAAATATAAATGACGTTGGTAATTCGATAGCTATATTAAAAATAACCTTTAGATCTGCGTTAAATATTATTCCGAGAAATTTTCAAAGTTATTCCGAGAAATTATATTTATAGAAGAGTTTATTGCTCTTGAAATTCAGAAAACAACCTGCACTTATGCATCGCAAAGGCGTCCGTCTGCTGCATGACAACGCGCGTCCGCACATTGCATGAACGATCGTGCAGGCGCTACAGGCTCTGTTGAAGTGTCAGAAATGTTATGCAAAGCATTTTGCTTTGAAAGTAACTAATAGACATCGCCATATGTTCATAGATCGCCATATGTTCATAGATCGAGTTTGTGTTGACATAAAGGCAAAGTTACTTTGGATGTTTCCATATTAAAACCATTTTTAAAGACCATTATGATGGTCTTAAGTCGAATGATTTCAATATCAAACGTAGATCTAGTAATTATTTTGATAATATTAGAAATTACAACTCTTCTTTTGCTATGATCAGTGCACAAGCTTATGTTTCTGATTCTGTGTTAAATGGTGTATATCATTTTAAAATTTCACAATGTTTTTATCACAGAATAGGGCCTATGACTTCACAAAATGGACGTGTGTCACGGAAATCAAACGCCAACCCGATTTCCTATGTCACTCGTTCTGGATTTCCGTTCCGTGTTTTCTACAACACCAGGAGGAGGGAGGAGCTCCAGGAGACGTGTCATCAGCATCAGCACGCCTGCTCCAATAGGAGAGTAGTCCAACAACGAGGTGGAAAATTCGAATATGCCAAGGAAAGGAGAAGGGTTTTTAGACAAGAATGGGTTCCCGAGGACAACGTTTGTGAGAACAGAGAGAGAACGAAGGGGGTTCATGATTTGTACTCGATTGTGAACTCGGAGGCCACGCGTAACCCGAGCACGGAGGGTGAAGAACCCCGCGAATGGAAGTGGAAACGCGGCATCGCAGGAGTCGAGCCGTGAAGCTTCTGAAGGGGAGGCCTCTTCTAGGCTACGCAGTGCGAAAACCAACGGGAGCCATGAAATAAAGGAATGCGACGGTTAGGTTAGTGACGATTTCATATGACCATTGTCTGCATCTTCATTTTAAATTATATTTTCTTTCTACTGATTCAGAACCTGCATTTTATGAAATTATGTAGCTTCTTTATTAGTTCCATACAAGTTTTACTGCACAAATATTTATAAAAATTATTTTATCATACCTTCACTTCACCTTTGTAATTTTATTGGCTTTTTATGGCCAAGTTGAACTTTTGCACCTTATTGGAGTCTGTTCTTGCAGTTAGGTATAGGGAACTTTTTTTTATTTTAATCCTGAGATTCTATTCTTTATTATAAGTATAATTGTAATTCATAAAATGAATTTAGAAAATAGAAATAAAGTAAACTGTACGTGGTTTCACAACAATAAGGTGTGACAGCTGTCATGATGATGTCATTTCAGAATGCCTTCCGAGATATACTCCCCCACCTCCTCCACAAGGCCAGTCCAATGCTTAGAATGACTTTTCAAAGGGTGAAATGTAATTTTGGTTTTCTCTTTTTACTGTTTACTTTATAAAGAATTGTTCACATCCGTTAAGACTTATATTTTGGATGTGGACTAGTAAATGCAGCCATATACTTTGTTTATTTAATAGTAATAAAATCTTTGGTTAACATTTTATTATTTATCATGAATAATGAAACATCCACTGAACAAAAAAAAATATTTTTTCATTTATACACCAAATTGTAATAAATACTTTTAACTTAAGTTATAATCTTTTGTAAAATTAAATATACAATATCCAGAATGATTGTAAATTTAATTAAAATTTGCATAAAAAATTCATTTTCAATTACCTTCATTTGAAAATCTAAACAGTATTCATTTGCTTCTATATGAATTATCATATATTATTAAATTTTATTAAAAACAATTCAAATTTTATAATAATAAAAGAATATTCAATTTTATTTTAGCATATTTACAACTTATAAGTGCTATTTTATCGTATAAAATGCTCCTAGAATTTTTCTCAATGGCTCTCTAGTGGATAGAGGCGGGGCCTGGATTTTGATTGTTTGTAGGGAGCTCTATCTAGCATTAAATGATGCCATGGCACCAACTTCAAACAATAGAAATCTCTACATAGTGTGATGATCCCACCCCCTAGTTAATGCACAAGTGTGCATATATTATTAACAAAACCGGAGAATGAAATAATCAGGGGTTCGGAGCCAGTAAATAATCTACAAGAACTTAGTTTTGCGTTTTATACTAATACATACTTTATTCATAATTCCACCTTTATCATATGTGACACATTATATTTCCAGATCTATAGGCTAAAACCTTCAAAACTAGGGGCCCCTTAAACGCTTTATGTTATCATACCATGCATTAATCTACATAAACTATTGAATCCATAAATGGGGTTCGTCTCCACTTCGAGACTCGATGGGAAATCTGAGGTCGATTGCCTATTGCCATTAAGAGGCTAATTGGAAGGGCGGGGCAGATTCATTCTCCACAGTGGCGTCGCGTTTGATTCCGCTTGCTCACGTCCCCTGAATTAAGTATTCAAGCAAAACGTACACTACGCTCCCTTTAGCGCAGCGCACCCCTTTTATTAGCCAACTAAGGGAGGGGCACGGAAACCCTTCTTAGTTGGACGGAGCAATCGAACGTGCAACCGGCACTGGTGAGCCCCAAACGCGCGTCAGTTTTGAGTCGCTACTCGTGCTTAAAAACCCACGGTGCGACGACTGGGCGCGAGGGTACCGCTCCGCTTCTTCACTTATGCTGCAACGGCGTTCGTCTCAGATTTCCAGAAGTACATCCGTTAACATCGTTTATCGGTAAGGGAATCTTAAGTCAACAGGCTTTCTGCATTTTTTAGCTCGCTTTTCGTACTGTAGCAACGGAGAACAGAGATCAGATCACTCTTAATGGTGAGTTAATTAATTTTCCAAGAGTTCTCCAACTTTCATAGCACAACAGAAAGGGTAATAGTTTTACTCTTCAGTCTCGTGAAATGCGGTGGGAGGTGCCGCATCCAACATTCTGATTTTCCCTCTTAGTAGATCTGCCGCTAGTCAAATTGGTATGGTGTCACTCACCGGGGGGGGGGGGGTTCCGCTGCTCAGATATTATACGCTAAGCCATATTTTACATACTTCCGAGAACACACATCGGCCGAAGTCACCAACGTTCCGTTCATTTGCCCCTGTTATCTGCGTCGCTCCATCACACTCAACTTCTGCTTGCTTCCGTCATTCTCGCGACGATCCTATATAACTCATTATCTTAAAAAAACATTTAAAGATCAATTAAACAAAATAATTTCCTTATTCTGAGGAAACATCATAGTTCAAACACTTATCGTATCGTTTCAGTCAATTGTAAACATTCCCAGTTATTTAGTTCGAATTATCATCAAATTATCCATCTCGTCAGACAATCAGCGTTGGAATCCAAATCATAATCATAAATATAATCATAATAATGAAAAAACAAAAAAGAACTAAAAAAAAAACAACACGCACACGCGCAACAAAACAACATTCACACATAAGCTCTCATTCTCCGAAATTCTCACAACAATGCTTTATCGGAAGCTGCGTTCGTCTTCTCAGAAAACATATCAACGCTTACAGCCGCCAATAATGTACACACCCTAAACAATCACCCTTCTCTTGACAATAAAACAACAATATCAGCCACAACAATACCGATACACATAAACAACGACTAAATATGCAAAATAAAATTACATTTTACAAACATTTCAATCCCTCAAAACACTCCATTTACGACCTCCAAACTATTTTCTACCCAAATCGATCCACAGGTAAGAATTCTAAATGACAACCCCCCCCCCTCCGCCGGGGTACGTCACAATAGTTATGAAAAAAATTCATAACATTTATAATAAATAAAATTTGTTAATTGTTTTTTAATTCTCATACAGACAATGGAACAATTCACTTTTTCGGCCTATGTTGCTAATAGAAAATATTTTTCGTTTTTTTTCTAAAAATTCGTTAAAACAAGATTAATTCTTTTTTCTCATGTTTGTATTTTTTAGAGTTATTTTTATAAAAATTTATGCACATATCATAAAATGTAACTGTTTCATATAGTGGCCTGAACATCTAAAAATACTATGCAAAAAAAATTTCGCAACAAATTGATATGCTTTGCTAGAAAAATTTTTTGAATAAATTAGCACAATTTTCCCGTTTTTGATCAAATTTTCCCAATCTAAAGGGGTTAATGTGTACGCCAATCCTCAAACAATAAAAATAGAAAGAATCCACTCCTGCCTGAATCGACTTCTCAAACAGGGGAAACGGGAAATGCAAATCTCTGCAGAATTTCTTACCAACTTCAGGACAAGAGGGGAGGTTAGGGATAGCTAGCAATACACCCACAATCCCAATACCCTAGTCCTTACGGTAGATGTGAATCATACCAAATGAGCTATGAACTCGGTTTCCTAATCAAAACTGTTGTATATACAGGATGTTTCATAATTGGTGTCCCGTCTTTAGGTCCAAATAACGGCTCAAGGGGAACAGGTGGGGGGGGGGGAAATGAATATTGATTATTTGGTTTTAATGTCCCCTAATTCAGAATAAAAACATTTTCGCAACCCTGGGGGGTGAAAGGGTAAATCTTGAAAATTTTAATTTTGTAGGGTAGGGGTTAGACCCCATGTGTTATTTAGAAAGTTGTAGAGCA
This sequence comes from Rhysida immarginata, assembly GCA_023313115.1. Classification (NCBI taxonomy): domain Eukaryota; kingdom Metazoa; phylum Arthropoda; class Chilopoda; order Scolopendromorpha; family Scolopendridae; genus Rhysida; species Rhysida immarginata. The sequence continues at coordinate 448,973 of JAHWFO010020224.1, forward strand.
ACATGTAAAATGTGGGTTTAGCAAAAAACTCGGTGAAAAAATCTCATCCCCTGCCCTTTATCGAGTGGGTAAAGTGAAAGGTATGGCTAGCCAATGTGGACAAAAATCATATTTATTAGAAAACAGTAGGGCCTACATTTGGAAAATTAATGAGAATGAATAAGTAGGGTCAAGACCATTAGCTTTTCGGGGTAACGACTCATTCATTCTCATTCATTTTCAAATGTACTGTTTTCTAATAAGTAATAAAGTTCTAATAAGTTTCTAATGAGTTTTTTCTGTTTTTGTCTACATTAGCTAGCCATACCTTTCACTTTACCTACTCGATAAAGGGCAGGGGATGAGATTTTTTTCACCGGGTTTTTGCTAAACCCACATTTTACATGATGCTCTACAACTTTCTAAATAACACATGGGGTCTAACCCCTACCCCTACAAAATTAAAATTTTCAAAATTAACCCCTTTACCCCCAGGGATGCGAAATGTTTTTATTCTGAATTAGGGGACATTAGAACCAAAAAATCAATATTTATTTTCCCCCAATCTGTTCCCCTTGAGTCGTTATTTGGACCTAAAAATGAGACACCAATAATGAAATGCCCTGTATATCACAAGCAAAAACAAGTATTAAGAATTGTCTACTGTTTATTATTTTGAAAAATGACTTTCTCACCTTTATTAATGCATATAATCTGAAAAAGAGTTGTCCCTTAGTACGTAACTGTTCATTTTAAAGCAAGAGACGAACGAAACAGCTCTTTTTCTAAGGTCAACAACCTGAGAGCGAACTTCACTTGGGATATATAAATTACATATTTTTCTCACTTATCAGTATATCTCTGGAAACATCGCTTTTATAAAAAAAAAGCATTTAAGTGTTAAACGTTTCTCACTACAAGAAGTTCTAGAATGAATGGCTTACTAACAGACACATACTAAGGGCTGTCAGTTCCCAATATATTACTAAGAGTAGAAAATATTCAGTCTCTTGTTCTGTCTTTATTTCCTGGGAAAATGGTTTCTTGAACAATCATAAAAATAAATTGAACAGATTATTTCAAGATTAAAGTCCCAGAGCTCACATCTTAATCCTCTAATATAATAGATGGGGATATACTTATGAGTAAAACATTAAGCATTCTATATTGCTTAAAAGTTCCATTAATATAGACTGATGAAGCTCAGGTGAAAGGTTTTTCATCGTCAATAGGTGGTTTGCAATAATATCTCATGGTGTTTCTGAATAAAAGGTCTCTACCTTTTTCATGGCAGGAAGGGAATATCTCAATGGGATCTCATTCATTAGGTTTGTGTTTTCACCTGTGGCCAACACAGGGGTCCTTTCGATTATATTTTCATGGGCTTTCACTGTGACATTAACTTTTCAGGGGAGGATCGCATACTTTCCTCTGCGGCTATCTGGCACTAAGTGGATAGTGATAACCACAGGATGAGGCAGTGCACGATTGCATTATAGGGGAAACAGACATAGATGGCTTATAACCTGAGTGAGCAGTTACCAGCAGCAGGGAAGGGGAGGTGAATTTCGTATCCACTCCTCGCTCTGCAATTTATTCTCATTCATATCTCTAACCAGGCCTGCTAAAGTTTCCTTCATTTCTGCCATTTGTTCACCCATCTGTTGCATTCAGTTTACCGACATTTCTTTATGCTCCTTCTCTTCTGCTCATTTATTTTCTCCCATGATATCTAAAATGTTAGATCTAATTTCCTCGATTAATGCAACATCCTCTTTTACACTTATCACATGTACTTTGCTTGGTTCTCTGGCTTGGTTAACAACTAATGAATCGCGAGGGGAGGGCTTTATCCATTCTTCTTGATGATACCTGTGTCCAGTACTTCTCGATGATAACTATGTGCGGGGGGGGGAGGTGCAGGCGCTTCCTACATTACTGGTTCCACTGGAGGTGGACGAACAATATTATTTCTAGGTATATGCCAATCTCTATGCCATAACATAGGGTTCTCTATAGGAGGGAGTTCTGGTTTCGGTCTCTCTTCCGAGGGGGAGGTGCATTCTCGACTCATTTTGGAGTTCTGTACGCAGGTTTAAGCTTGTTGGCATGAAATAACTGCTTAGTGTGTCCACTGACTTCCTGTATAATGAAATTCCCGTTAGAGATATGACTCACTCTTTCATAGGGTCCTTTAAAGTTATCCACCAGTTTCTTTGTTAAACCCTTCTTAATTAATGGGGAATGCATATAAACATAATCACCTATGTTAAAGTGATACATGCTGTTTTGAGTCATGATAATTTTTCCAGATTGCCAGATGTTCTGCTATTCTTTGACTGGCTATTTTATAGGCATCTTAACTCTTTCTCTCATGCACAATTATCCTGCACATCATATGCCATTCATTTTGAGGTTGTAAAATCTCCAGAAGCAAGGACAGTTTTCATCCGGTAAAAGGGTAAAAGAGTTTCAAGACATAAAAGGGAGACTCCTTCACTGCACTGAGGGAGGAGTGTTGCTTGTGAAAGTTATATAGGGGCAAACTTTGTCCCATGTACACTGCTTATTATTCACATAATGCTTAAGCATGGTAACAAGCATATTGTTAAAACGTTCTACCACTCCATTCGAAATAGAATTTTTATTTTCAAAATTCTGCAAAACTCTTTTCTGAGAGCCAACATGAAATTCGCTCCTCGATCCGTAAGCAATTGCATTGGGATAGAATATCATGCAAACACGGATTTCATTAGCACTTTTGCCACCATTTCTGCTTTCTGATTTGCAAGGGCAATAGCCTATAAATACATGCTAAAATGGTCAACCAGCATTAGAACGTATCTATTTCCTTTATTTGATACAGGAAAAAAGACCAATCAGATCAGCACCGACACGAAAAAAGGGTTCTGCAATTGGAAATGTTTGAAAGACTTGCTCTTTCCATTTCAGAGGGGGGCTTTTCTTCTGACAGCTTTCACAACATTTGCAAAACTCCTGAATATCCAGAATTGTTTGTCAACTTTCTTTCTCATCCCTATTGCTTTCCCATGCCCACTCCTTGGAATAGAATATGTTCTCATTACATATTTCTTATATAACTTAGGGACCACGATTTGTTCTAATTTTTCTTGTCTAGAGACTGAAACCTTGAGAATATATAACAATTCTTCATCATCAAAAAATACACAGCAGGGTCATTTGAGTCACTCTGCCTTAATCTGTCTATTATGGCGTTTAGAAATGAATCTTGTTTCTGTTCATCTGCTATCAACTTACGGGAGATTATGGGTTCATCATATTCCACGACTGCACCAATCGCTACTCGACTAAGACAATCAGCATTATCATGTATTCACCCTGATATGTGATCTGTAACGATCTTAAAATGTTTTACTCTGAATTGTATTACTGCAAAAATCACAGAAAAGCATCCTTCCCAGTGCTGCTGTAATTGATCTTGCTCTCTTTTAGAAGACAACTGGCATAAGCAATAGATAGTTCCTACCCTTTTACCTTCTGCGATAAAATTGCTTCTAGCGCTAAATCACTCACATCGGTTGACACAATGATGCCTTAGTGAAATCCAAACTCCCCTATTCAGCTACTGGCTAAAAAAAATCTATATGATGGCGATAATATTCCACTAATCCTAAGAAGAATCGAATTTTTTCACCGTTTTAGGCCTAGGAAATTCTTAAACAGCATGAATCTTTTCAGGATCTGGTGCAATGTCTTTCTGAGACACAATATGTCCTAAGATTTTTGATTTCTGACTTTGGCACTTCTTTGGCTTCATCTTAATGTTAGCCTCTCTTAAGCATTTGAATAGGAACTCAAGGTCCTTTAAATGCTGAAGATAGTAAGCTGAGTAAATCAATAAGTCATCGAAGTAAATGAGTGCAAATTTACCTTTAATTTGCCTAATGATATGCTCTGCAGTTTGCTCCCACACGCTTGGAGAATTCGCTAATCCCATTGGTAGCCATTTAAATTGAAATTTCTCTCCTAGACAATGAATCCTCTTCTACAGCCATCTTCTGTACCTAGCTGAAAATATCCTTGATTGACATCTAAAATGCTGAATATTTTAGCATTGCCCAAGACCAATAATGTTTTCTAAATCAATGATAATGGATAAACATCTAAGTGCATCACCTTGTGCACTTTTCTTTACTCTACAAGTCTGAAGGTACCATCCTCCTTTTTTACTGAAAGGGTTGGTGCAGCCCACGTTGACTTCAACTCTTCAATCAAGTCATGCTTTAACAAACTGTCTATAATTTTATACATGATCTCTCTTTATGTAAGGAATTCAGTATGGAGCTTGAGCTATAGGGCAGGCATCTCCTGTCTCTATACTGTGACGAAAACCATGGGCATAGCCAGGTCAAACTCGCTCTGAGCAAAACAGATTCTAAACTCCCATAATAAATCCTCCATATGATCCACTGTGAACAGATTTCACTATTCCATCCTACTTAATTAATTCTTCATCTCCAAATCTTTTATTTCAATTGTGTGATTTAGAACTAGATAGGTTGTTCTGCCTCCTGAATACTCCCTATTCTCTTCCCTTTATCTAAAACCAATTCCTCTTGGGAACAGTTGATAATTCTTTCTGGCACTATATGCTTCTCCATCATTGTTATTAACACTTGAGCCATTTTTAATCCTGGCACTCATAAATCATATGACTCAATCACACCTTGCTGGCCTTTATATCCTGTTCCTTTCACTATCTCATCACTCACTACTTCAGACAAAGAGGGAAATACAATTCTTTTCTTTAAATGCACTGGTACTGCTTCCATCAAATCTCTCTATATGATCATTACTGGTTAGAAAATTACTCCCCATTTCTTCCTCATCTTCCACAAACTCTATTCTCTTGCTCCCATTTTTTATAACCTGTTTCTCGAAATCTATAACAAATTTTTTGTTAGAAGAGTGTTTTGTCTAAAGATCCCATAACAACTGATAGGCCATTTTCTTATAAATTTGATTCCCCAATCTCATAGTTACCTGGTATGCGTCCTTTGTGGGAAATCCATGTCCCGTTATTCCCAATAACTTTAATTTAATTTTCTCTATGAATCTTATAAAATGACCGTCCTTCTTTAATTTCTCAATTGTTTCTGCTGATAACAGTGTAACTTTACTTACAATTAACATATTCACTTTAATGTTCTCCATTCTTGCTTCTACCATTAGGCAATCAACATTTTTAGTGAGTTTTCCTTTTTTCCTTTGGATTTGCCTATTCTGTCATTTCCCATTCCTCCTGAATCACTAGGAACTCTTCCATGTTTGTTTATCAGCGTTTTGTGCAATAGTAACAAATCACCCTTCGATGCCTGATACAATTGATCCTAACCTCTGACCTTCCATCTTGCTCTCTTTTCTGATCTGCCCATTGTGTTGACTGATTGCCCTCTGTACCGACTCTTCTGTTAGAGCATTTCCTGTCTCTTCTACACTATTGTTTTCTTACATTCCACCATTCCTATTATCGCTGTTTCTTTCTGTATATTGCTTACTCTAATATCTATTCGTCAATTCATTTAGCAGCTTCAACTACTTGTTCCCATGTTTCTGTTTTCGTATACACCATTTCTCTACTTATGGAAGGTAATAAACCCTCTACGAAGTGGTTCCGTAATCTCTGCATTATGATTATGTGCCTCATCTTTCTCTTAGCCACCTTTATCTCGTCTGCCTCTTCCTCTTCTCCTTCCACTGAAGGTATTAATCTCCCCATAGCTGCTATCTATGTTGCAAAACTTTGTACTTCTTCTCCTGTCCTCTGTTGACAATTGTTAAAGTTAGTTTCTTTCTGATTGGGTGTATCTCTCACAAATCTCATTAACAACTTATCTTTAAATTCGTTATATCTGTCTAGATCAATAAAACTCCCACTCACTCGAATTAATACTATGTGTCGCCTCTTAGTTGTAATTTTGTCAACATAATAGTAGTCTCTTCCTCCCACTTTCCCATGAAAGCCACTTCCTCCACTCACCTAAACAATTTTTGATGTCTATTCTTTCATCGCAAATCGGTACTTCTCGGTAAATTCTTGGCATTAATTTCTTGGTTGATTTCTAATGGCTGCTTTAGTAATTCCATCTTTACTATTAAATTTTATATTTTCTTCCTAAAAGTGATTAATTCTTTCTGTGCTTGGTTTCTCCACACAAAGAAAATCTGGAATTTTTCAATCCAAAGACAAGCTTACTATCAAAGATAATTAACTTACTAACTTACTAACTGAAAAATGTTTTATGAATTTTTAGCTACACCTCTGATAATAAAAAAGTTTATAATTTATTATTATTTTGCCTATTAATTTTATTCCCTGAACCTCCCCTTATTTTTAAGAGTCGAGTCCATTGTAATGCTGGCGTTACACCTTAATTATTAAATATTACACCCATAATTATTAAATACTATCGTGTTACAACTGTACCACTGTAATGGACCCAGGACCCCAATTTAATTAAAGAATTTATAATAAGTAATTTAGAACAATTTTAAAAATTAAGTCGAGGCCCAGGCATACTTTCTATCTGTGTTTCTCAGATAGGAAATAAAATGAAAGATTGTTCGACCCGGTAGGAGGTTACATTGGGATATTATGCCCAATATGAGTGACAATTAAGAAAACCAAAAGTAATATGAAAAGTAAACATTTTATTTTGCAACAGACAAGATTAAAGGGACAAAAATTTGTAACAATTATTATTTAAAAGTGAAAAAGTGAACAATTATTCAGTTACAGGTTAAAAGAATCTGGACTCATTTAGAAAATATCTCAATTACTTAGAAGGCGATTTAAGAGTTGACTTGAATGCAATTAGAGAAATTCAAATAAGCAACTCCTACCCAAATTGGATTCAACCTTTACTCCAAAAGTGTTTAAGTTCTTTTACAACAATTTAACTTTCCATTACATGATTCTCTAAACACCAGAGATTTTAGCATCTTCAGATGATTTTACTCATTAAGTTTAACATTTAATATGATTGTTGGTGACAAAAAATAATATGAGAGATCAGGGAGTGAGTGTGCCATTACCTTGTCTTCAACTGCAGCTCCATCGGTGTGGTGAGTGGCAGGGGGGGTGGTCTTCATTGTAAAACCAGCAGAAGGTGGCAGAGATCAGTTTGTTGCCAATTTTTTGTCCCAGGAAAGAATTAAAGTCTTTTACATAGGTTACTGGGGGTCCAGTGCCTTTCTGGAATGTGGAGGGGGTGTGTTCACCTTTCTCATCTGCCCATACCCCAACGAGTGTGGCCCACCTCTCCATATACCAGAAAGGCGCTGGGTCTCCCCTCCACATTCCAGTAAGATGCCAGATCTCTCTTACTCACCTTAATTTTTTATTCACTTTTGAATTCCCTTGATTTGGGTGACTCCTTCGGAGGTGGGGGTTCTGTTTGATTACTTCTTGATCGGTTTTCCATTCCTGGGTGTGGTCACTCATCTGGCTGACGATATCTTCTCGATTATTCACGTGATTGCAGACACGGTCCGATGTCCTAAGACTGAAATATAATTTTAATTTCATAATTCTTGTTCATGCCCAGGTTGCTGGTGCTGTCATCCAGGGTGTGCAGTGTAACAGGCAAGGGGTCCTAGTTCTCAGAGCTAAAGGGGTTTATGTGAATTTGTTTCACATTAAACATCCCCCTTGATTTCCTTATATACCCCTTAATGCAGGGCATGGTTAACATACTGACACCTAATATTGATTGCCTAATTACTAATTAACTATTGTTTCTTGCGCAACCAAATTTTTTTCCAAGATACTTTACAATCTCTTCTAAATAACTACTTCTGTTTCAAGGAGTATTGTTTGTTTTTTAATTTTCTGATAATGAGTGGATTTTTTCAATTGACTACTGACAACTCTGACCTGATGAATTAGAGGGTTGGCAATTTACAATTGACATTGCAAATTTTTATAAATACAGTTGTACACTGCAACAGGTTGTTATTTAAGTACAGACAATGGATAATGCATTTTCTAGTCCTAGAAACGTGGCTGGGTTTGGTGGTGTGCGAGGATTAGCTTTACAAACAAATCGTTCTGAAAAAGAGACTGGTGAATGGTTAAGTGGTGTTCCTGCTTACACACTGCATAAACCTGTTAGACATCATTATCCACGCAACTGAATGAGAGTTTTTTCTCCATTTGACCAATTTCAAGTTGATCTGGTGGGTCTATCGAGTCTGTCAAAACACAATGATGGGTATAAATTTCTCCTTACCTACTTCGATGTTTTCTCTCAATTTGCATGGTTGTCCCAGTAAAAACGAACACTGGGCAAGTGCTTCAAAAAGCCTTTCAATAAATTTTCACTGATGGTCAGGTCCTGCTAAAAGTGAACATTGATAAAGGCGAGTTTTTAAATAAACACGTGCAAGCCTATTTTGCAACCGAATCCGACATGAAGGCCGCAACAACCGAAACATTTAACCGGGTATTGCACCATCTGAAGTTAATGATCAAAATGCACAGGCTCTATTGTTGAAAATGCGGCGATTTTACCCAGCAGCTCTGCAAACAACTCTGAGGCTACGGATAGGACATCATGTGCATATTTCAAAACTTAAAAACATATTTAATAATGGTTATCTACCTAATTGGACTGAGGAAGTGTTTGAAGTTTCAAAAAGCGTTTTTCGAAAGCCTCTTGTGTATAAAATAAAAGATTGGTACCCGGTAATTTGGCAGAACGGACATTTAACCGACGGAGAAATGCCTGCATTTCATCGACATTCGGACATTCGGCGTAAAGAGATGTTTTTGGCAATATATTTCGTTTAATGGGAAAAAAAAAATTTTCAGGAGGTTATTTCGTATAACAAATCTTATGAGACAAATCTGTTTACTTCTTTCTACTAAGCAAGCATATTGTAGGGACCTAGAAAATTATTCTTTTTTGTCTGTCTTTTTAAATAAATGTTAGTTTTCATATCATTAGATAGGTTAAAATGGGAACTGGACAAAATGCAACTAAGGGTCTTGTATTATTTAATAATATCAAGTCTTTTCTTGTATGTCTTTTTAAATGTGTGACGTTATCACGTGTTAAGTAATATATTCGTTTTATAATAAAATTGATCACAGGAATAATAGAAGGTATTATTCAATTTCCTTTTGAGAATATGGTAACATAAGTGTTTTTGACGTAGTAGCATATCAAGTGGAGATAATGTAAGATTATAAATTTGGATAATTATCGGAAGGCACACGATTGTGAAATAACAGGAGGGGTGGAGCAATGACAGGAAGAGACGTTCTTTTTGAATTTAAATAGATATTATTGATACTGGTCATTGGAATCCCCCAATAAATAGATATGTTGATTTTTTTAATGGATTGTTTGTAACACGGATTTTATGTAGTATTTGGAATCGTTAGTGATTTTGAGGTTTATTCACTTTTCAACTTGTGAGTTGTGGAGAGGGAAGGAGACCGGATGCGGGCGAAGCTATAAATAAGGGAGAAACTGAAACTTCTTCATGAGTCATGCTTAAGAGTTGGTAGAGGTAGGCTGCGCGCCTTCTCCTCTCGTATGGAATAACGGCAATTATGGAACTTGATTAGAGATAGCATTTGCGAAAAACGCTGCTGTGGAAGGGATGATGTGGGTTAAGCAAGCAGGTAGTTGAGGGGAGGCAAAACACTCTCTCCGTCGGCTGATTGAAGGAGGAGGGTCAAGCGAGATGCGCCATGGCGGCTACGTAACCTCCGTAGTCGTTAATGCGATCTGGTGGCTCTTTCCTCCCGAGATCAAAGCTTGTACTGGCTCATAATATTGGAACATAATATAGAGACTCCCGATTGGACATTTAACGTTATGATAAAGAGACTCCCGAAATAGTGCTGTTTTTAAAAGGAAACCTAAGAGAAACATACCCTGAGTAACATTGAAATGGAACAAGTATGCAATTGATATTCTTCAGAGTCATCAGCTATGATTAGAATCAAAATATGGAAATTGGAACCCTGACATTCTTCAGAGCAATTGTAAATGAGCAACGAGATATTCTTCAAATGAGCAACGAGATATTCTTCAGAGCAACGTGATTTTTTTCAAGCGACAGGAATGATTAGAAACTCGACATTGAGAAAGGAAGACAACTGCATATTGTGAGATCTTCTGTTGAACTTAGTGGGGACACTTTGAGACTTCCAGTGGACTCACTCACTAATTGATCCGGATTTTCTTCAGATGTGTTTTTGTGCTTCAAAGTGCTAAGTGATATAATTTATGGCCTGTTAAACACAGAAGTGTTTTTGTGCATTAAAGTAAATTAAGAGTGCTTGACAAGTCTGCAGGTGTTTGAACTACGTAATTTTGTAAGTAGAACCGAAATTTGATCTAATAGAGTGTCATGACAAAGGTACGATAAGGATATATAGTTGAGAGAACTTTCTAAGAATAGAATTTTGAGTAGAACTATCTCTTTCCTCAGAGCAAATTGATTTTTATTGACATTTACTGAATTTTGCATGTTATCTTAGATATAAGTACTTGGGAATTTTAATATTAACTTTCTTCTTTCGTGTTAAGATCTATCTACTTTCTTTTCATTTAGATTTAAGACTTTATTTAATTTTGTATCTCATTGGTTTGTTTATCTTTGAATAAAAAGACATTTATTTAATTCCAAACCTTGCTTTCCTTATTGAAATAAATAAGTCACAGCCTGCCATTTCTTTAAAGAACCTGACCTATGTCCTTGATTTTGCATATTGAATTTGTTTGAGCATTTTATTGAGCTAGCCGTCTTGGAATTCATTACATTGGATTCTGATTTAGAGAAGAAAGGGGGGTGGTCCACTCAAGCTGATTGAGGTTGCATTGACACCCATTGTGTGAAATCCTAAAATCAACGGCATAAGGTTACAAATGAATATTTTACTTCTATAAAATGAGATACTCAATAGTGATGGGCAATATTTGATATTAGTATCGTGGTATTAAAAGTTTATTCCATACACATCAGGTTTCGGTCCTGCTTTAGGAGGAGTCATAAAAATTCTAATATCGGATAGTACCAAATGCGAAAATTCTGACAGTATCAATGACTCTAAAATATGCGATACTAAAGGGATGAGCGATATTCTTCCATATCAATAAATATCGCGATAATTTGGTCCTTAGTCGACTAAAACAGTCAAATAATTAACTCGATATAGTCGTAACTATATCGGATTTTTTTAGTGGGCCATGCTTTTTCGATGAAGTGGGGTGTACCGGATACTATCCGATATTAGAATTTTTATGTTCCCTCATAAAGCAGAACAGAATTTTTTAATGTGTATGAATAAATTTTTAATACATGATACTGGTATCAAATATTGCCCATCACTAATGAGTATGTCATTCTATAGAAGTAAAATATTCATTTAAAAAGACATACAGGAAAAGAATTGATATTATTTAATAATACAAGACCCTAAGTTGCATTTTTTCCCGTTCCCATCTTAACCTACCTAATGTTATAAAAACAAACATTTATTTAAAAAGACATACAAAAAAGGAATAATTTTATAGATACCATACAAAATGCTTGCTTAGTAGAAAGAATTATACAGATTTGTGTCATAAGATTTGTTATACGAAATAACCTCCTGAAAACATTTTTTTCCCGTTAAATGAATTATATTGCCGAAAACATCTCTTTATGCCGAATGTCCAAATGTCGATGAAATGCAGGCATTTTCCGTCGGTTAAATTTCCGTTCGGTCATATGTCCGTTCGGTCGAATGTCCGTTCGTTCAAATGTCCATTCGGCCAAATGTTCGTCAGCCAAGTGTCCGTCGGTCAAATGTCCATCGGCCAAATGACCGGGTACCAAAAGATTACAAAGGCACTGAGATTGCAGTTGCATTCTATAAACAGGAGTTACAAAAGGCTAAAATGCCCAAAATCTTCAACATTGAGCGAATTATTTGGCATACATGGCATACAAGGCATGTTGTCCGTGAAGCGTTCGTTAAATGACAGGTTACCCAGACAGCAATAACAGCTGGGTTCGATTGACAGATCCCTTAAACGTTTAACAAAGTTTGCTCATTGTCAGCTATGTTTGTAATTCATCAACATGTATGAACACACCAATTCCTGTTACTTTACCCTTGAATACTGCGACAGATGACAAAAAACAGCCCAACACAATGGCCACTTTTATCATGTGACTACCATGTACACTACGTTTCCAAGGCCGGTGGGAGGTTGCATTAAAGGAAACGTATTTCCCAGCTCTTTTAAAGAACATTACAGCTTAAACAATACTTTTAAAATTGGTTTTAAGGATATTCACTTCAAGGAACAAACTGAATTCACTCGATAGAAATCCAATGCTCTTATCTTTCATACTTGAATTCGAACTGGTTTTTCAAGCTTATTTGAAAGATGTTCTCTTTTACCATGACAACACTTCTTTGGCACTAGACATTGCTATTTGTTTTAACAACTAGATCAACTCGAATGTCGGAATTTGATTTAACACACCGGAATTCTACAAGTTATTTAATGATTCACCAAATACATTCTTTGAGGAGCGTTTCTCTCTATATCCAGATTACAATGCACAGTTTAAGTGGGTGTCGTCTTTTACTGTCATGTTAAGGTATCCCAAGCCCTCTTCTTCATACCAAAAAGTTGTTTGTTAATGTCTCATCGCTATGGAGTTTAGAGTGTTATCTGTCAGTTGCTTCTAGACTCTAAACTGAAAGAAAGTGGTTATTGAAACCGAAAGTCTTTCAAAGTGGTGGGACTCTACATGCTGATCATTGATCTAGTGATATTCTCGAGGGCGATGGTCATTGCAACCATACTGCTCATACCGAGGGCACAGGCCGATTAAACACCACCCAGTTGAAACGTTCCTAAACCCTGACCAATGAGCAATCCGGGTCAAATGCCAGGTGAATCAGAGACTATAAGATTTTCAACCATCTAATGGTAGGTAACACAAAAGCCCGTGAGGGTGCTTTTTCCCCTGGCTGAAAGCAGCCATTCTGTTACCAACACAATGGTTATGAAATTTGCATTTGAAATTTCTTTAACAACGATGACGAAGCGACTTTCACCCGTCATTCAAAAAGGTCCGTTGATGGAAGCAAATGGAGCCAGAAAATCGGTTTTCAGAACAGATTTACTTTGTTCTGATCAGGTCTTTGTATACGCTGAAGAAGGCAGCTTGGCTGCCGAAATGCGCATACGTTTTAATAAATATCTTATGTGGATCAGTGGTTTCCTGTCGTTCTTGTCAAGAGAAAGGTCACTATGCGTGCAATCAAGTGGAATATCTTTAATGCCTCATCGTATTGAGGGCATGGAGTAATAATAAACCATGATTATTCCATGATTGAGGGTATGTTAGATTTTTCGAATTGCTTCATCAGCAAGAAAATCGCTATAAAGTGATCATTAGTGCCAAGCGATACATTCATTTTTCGATGTAAAATCGATTTTTTCTGGAATCGATTTGTCGATTTTGGATGGTTTTCAGCAACCGATTGTTTATGTTGAAGATATAAAATCACATTAATTTTGAAAATGAATGATAGATTCAAAAATCGTGAAACAAACTTGTTCAACAATTTCAGATACTGAGCACAAAGAAACAGAACTAGCTGATCAACCAAAAGAAACTATGTAGCATATGAGATATATCAATTAAGTTCAAATACCAAATCAAACCACGCATCTCAAAACAGTAACAGGCTTCATCCAAATTTCAAACAGTAGCTGAAAATCCCAGTCAATATCATTTATTAGGAGCTTTATTCTCTGTCCAACGCAAGAAAAGCTGGTTGTGCACAGTTAAATTTCCAATTTCATTGTTAAACATTGTTAATTGTATTTAGTAACAATGTCTAACAAATGAAATCAAAATTTAATTAGACACGCCCAATTTTTCTTTCTTTGGATAGAGTATAGACTTTAAATTGTCGTATTTAATATTTCTTCTACGTCACTGCTAAAGCTCCTTCTTGGAGTGTTTGGAAGATTGTATTTGATTCATTGGATATGTGGAAAAGGTTAAAAGCTGCACATAAAGGCATTTATGATATTCCTATAAAACACCTTACAGTCCCAGTTACTTTTGTTCCCGCTGAGCATTTATTTTCAAAGCTGGAGAAAAATATTCAAAAAAAAAAAAAAAAAAGCGAAGCAATTTGGGTACCAAACACTGGGAAAAAAAACTTATGATTTTAGGAAGCTTAACTCTGTCCCAAGTACAGCAATGTAAAAACGTGTATCATATATATTATATTTTTTATATATGCATTATTTGTATTTTATTTCTTTTTCATATGAAAATCGATTTTTTTTTCTTCAAATATCGGATTACAATTGATTTTTTTTAGGAAATCGATTTGAACAATCGATCTCGATTTTTCATCCATCGCTATACAGTTATAGTGCTCATGTAAAGCCTGAAATTTCCCCGCTTGGAGTATTTCCCACGCAGGTCACTAGCTGGCATGGCAATAGGTGAATGTAGCGAATTGCAGACAATACTTTTGAGTTTCGTTAAACAATTACTGGAAATTATCCTTTGCCTCGTTATTTATTGACTGTACCTTGGACATCAGCCAATCTGTAATATTGCCAATTTTACAACTTTACTCTGAGCAAACAGATGAATACAATTTATGCAATTTCATTAAACTATGAGAAAATAAAATAATAAATTTATATGCCTGCTGTAAACGTTGAGAGACTAGTTCATCAAAGACCTCTTCGGTAGTCAGGGGCTTCTGTATTAATTCTACTTGAAGAGCAATTTCTGCATTTACATCTTCAGGAAGAAGAGTATAATCAGATACAACATAGTCAGTTTGTAAACTTCGGGAGTCCGGAAAATAGTCTGTTGTTAATGGAAGGCAGGCTGGGATAGTTAGGGATTTCCAATCAACACCTAATTTCAAAAGAGAATTATAAAATTTCAATTGTTTAAAATATTTTTCTATTTAAAGATGGGGCAGCATTATAATAAAAGGCTTATATGATTATGTAAATTTGTGGGTAACTACTAAAGAAAAATTTCCATTGCATTTACCAGTAGTGAGAGCAGGCGTCCATTCTTGTTCACCTGTTGCTCCCCAAAGGAGTATGAGACTTCGATCACTTGCCATTTCGCATGTATGCATAGATGGTCTTGCTGGATTAGCTCTTGTCCGATTTGGAACTAGAAATTAGAAAGATTGGAGCTACAGATTATTTTTAGATGAATAATGATATCTGAGTAACATTATATTCCAGGAAATATTAGAGATCTATATTTTTATATTATTAAAACAAATACGTTTGAAATTAAAAACATAAAACTTACTTTCTATAGCTGATGAGAGTGTCATTGATACAGCATCTTTTTCTTTTTCCAGTTCACCTGAAATAGATGGTTAAATATTTTATAGATTATTCTTTACATCTTGTATCTTCAAATTTTATTTCTTTTCCAATCATTTAATATATAAAAAAATAAAAATAAAAATAAAAAAATAACTGTGTAAAAAAAAAAAAAAAAAAAAAAAAAGCAAATTCTTTAGTCACAAAATTAGAAGGTTTTTACTTTACGGTTAGTGATTTTTACTAATTTCAACAAGCTGATTTCAAATTTGAAAACCATTTTGAATTATTACCAAAAGGTTTGTTCAAAAATTGGCATGCTCACTTTAGTTTTAATATAATGGACATTATACGAAACAGTATAATATCCGGTAACAGCAACAACTGAGGTACATGAGGTGCACTTTGGAGTGGAGAATAGTCACAGTAGTATCACCGAAGAAGAAGTCATATGGGCAATTAAGTCCCTGAAGACTGGCAAAGGTTTGAGATGTTAAAGGCCTTAAATCAGGATGGTATACTGTGGCGGACTTGGGTGTGTCAGGTTGCTTGGATATCTGGCAGACAGGAATTGTGGTCCCTATCTTCAAAAAGGGAGATAAGAGAAACTGCAACAACTATCGAGGCATCATTTTGCTCAGCATTTCTGGGAAAGTGTACACCAACTGTCTGGAGAGGTACACTAAGTCGGGAAATAGTCAACTCCGAACTGTATCCGAACTCACTGAAGCACAATGGATCACATCTTTGATCTAAGGCAAATCTTTGAGAAATCCTGGGAGTATGCAAAAGATGTCTACGCTTGCTTTATAGACCTCGAAAAAGCATGTGATAAGAGTTCCTTGGGAGAAGCTCTGGAGAGTGTTGCAAAAGTACGGAGTCGATGGGCAATTACTGGTTGCTATCATGTTTCTGTATGAAAGCTCTGAGATGTGTGTCCGGATTAATGGCATTAAGTCAGCCTTTCACTGAGGGTGTTGGACTCTGCCAAGGGGGCGTATTGTCATTATCTTTACAGACTTGATAGACAGGGGCAGCCAAAGTGATGAGCGTATTTGTGTGGGCGACTGTTTGGTGGAGAGGTTGCTCTTTGCTGATGACCTTGTACTCTTTGGGTCTTCTTGTACCAACATTCAGCATGCACTAGATCAGTTTGCAGCCAAGTGTGTGCATTCTCCATATTAGGGGAGCCCCACTGAGAAGACAGACAATGCTCTACAACTTAAGCCTAATTAGTCTAAATCCATCGACCGAAGCACTTCGACAATTATAGGCATTCCAAATGCCAATTCTCACTGTTATTTACACTTTCAGTATAAATAACAGTGAGAAGTTCAAGTATCTTGAAATTAAAAAAAAAAAAAAAAGTTCATCATAATCGAATGAATGGTTCATTAGAAAATCAAATTCGTGCCCTATTGTACCTTGGTGCAATTGGAAGACATTTTGAACATTTCCTCTGTTAGGAACATGTGTGATACATTTTGTTTATTGTTTCTTTCAGTCATTTTTCATTTTTCAGTCATTGACATCATTTTTCAAGTCAATTAATTATTCTTTTATTACTAAAATTATGAATTTACTTTTGCTTTCAGTTTTTAAGCTTTGGAACCAGCCTAAAAATAAAATAAGAACTTTTACCCCAGGCTATGATGTCTTGGTTGTACTTTATTTCTTTGAAATGCTTTCAATTTCACATTCTGACAGTGGATGGTTCATGATAACATTACCTTTGATGGCAGGACATGTAAACTGATGATAATGGGATATTTTTATTTATTTATTTATTTATTTATTTATTTATTTATTTATTTATTTGATTTCTAGTGAACCATTTATCTGATTTTGGTGAGTCTTTTTTTTTTAATGTTCAGAAATTCATGCTTTGCATTTAGCCTAATTAGCATATTCAGGACCTGCCTGATTGGGCCATCAGATAGGTCACCAACCATATCCTATTGGTCTGTACTGACAGATTTCAGATACAACCATTGACAACGAGACCCCTGACGTGGCCAGTCCATTGATGAAAATAGGTGGGAAGGGATAGAGAGAGAGAGATATTGTTTCTTCGTGATTCACTTCACATAAGCAAAGAGCGGCCTATGTCCCTTCCCAGTCTGCTCACCCGTTTTCATCAATAGACTGGCCGCTTCAGGGGTCTCTTCTTCAACGGTTGACTATACCTATCTTCATTCTTGAGTTATTTGAGGAGGACCAAGCTTTCTCTTCCACCCTGTATAAGTAATTGTGCATTTTCAATTTACAACAATACCTATTTTTATACACAAAATTTCAATATAATAATTTCCGTAGTTATTAAGAATACTTGATTTTTGTTCTGTCAATTAGCTTTTGAATTCAAATTGAGAAAATCAATTTGTTTTTAGTGGAGGAATATAAAATCTACTCCAAATTGTAGGCTTAAATTTATTAGTTCAATATATAGTATGTTTCTGAATAGATGTGTTCTAACTTTCAGGATATGTTCCAGGGACCAAAACGAGCAGAAAATATAAACAAGGGATCAAAAACTCTTCTTTCTAGAGTTATAATGATTTGAAGGGTTCTATAGTAGAAGAAGCTATGACAATTCAAAGAATCGTCTGAAGAAAATTGTACTCTCCTTCAACATCAGATTCGAAACGTTCTTGGGGCACCATTGCTGGCTGTTACCAGCCTGAACTGCCCAATTGCTGATAA
Source organism: Rhysida immarginata (assembly GCA_023313115.1). NCBI lineage: Eukaryota > Metazoa > Arthropoda > Chilopoda > Scolopendromorpha > Scolopendridae > Rhysida > Rhysida immarginata. The sequence continues at coordinate 467,038 of JAHWFO010020224.1, forward strand.
GCAACAATTACCTGCTGAACATTTGATGGTTTGCAATTTGACGGTCATACAACTGGTATTTTCCAACAGATTTGCCAATCCATGTAGCGATGTGCACAGGCTTCCTTGGAATTTAATGCAAGCCATTTTGGACATAGAAATAAATCACATTTTGCAGGACACACTTTAAAGTTAATTTCATATACTACAGGACACCATCTTCGACCCCATATTCATTTCTCTCCAGCGGAACAGCATCGCAATTCAGAGAGCGAATTTGGCTTCAGTTTTGGGGACGATCAAGCCCAGACAAACCCTGGATGAAGTAGTTTTATTATCATCCTAAAATTTGCAATTATAGTGCAAAGAAATCAGGATAAAGACTAGTAAGTGTCTGTTGACTGCTTATGCACCGATGCTGATATTGAACCCCACTGGTAGATTTGTCTGAATATGGAACCCGTATCTATTAACGAAGTAGTCCTAGTCAGTGCTCTTAAGCCATCATGGATTTCATGAACGAGTTCACAAAGTTAAATTTACTGCATTCAATCATCAGTCCTTCTCATTATCTTCGAACGGATGGTCTTCTTCATTTCAAAAATAAGGCTGATCACGATGGTCTTGTACCTGACCTAAGTGATAAAACTGTAATTTCCACACGGTTATACAAGCTTAAATTCTACACTAAACCAGGCAATGGCCACCTCAAATCAACTAAAACGTATGGAGACTGATAATGGCAATGGTACAATTAAAGAATTCATGGATGTTAAAGAACCAGTCCCAGATGATGAGAGATTTCTAGAACAAGGTTAATACAAAGTGGAAAAGTTCTTTTGTTTCAGTAAGCTCTTCTATGCATTATTGGGAATGAACGTCTCACCTTCAAAGAAGAATTTTATATTAATTTGAAATGTCTCTCATTCCTAAAATTATATTTTTGTAGTTTGTTTATATTTTTTCTGTATGTAACTATAAATTATGTGATTTTGATCTTGTAATTATTGAAATTATATTTCTGCTTGTTTTGGTCCATGGAACATATCCTAAAAAAATTTGTACAGACCATTCAGAAACCCCTGTATAAATGATAAGGTTTTATTTATCTGAATCTATAAAATATATGAATACTAGACATTCCTTGGGCTCCTTTTTTGAATGAGATTTTGCAATTTCTGAATGTGAATATACAGAAAAGATGAACATTATTATCCATCTTTTTTCTCCTGCACTGCATCAAACTCACTCAACATTCCAAAGCGAGCGAAGTCGTGTAGAAGTGCTAAAGGGCAGTAGTTGGAGGGCCATCCATTGGGAGCATTTTAACCTTGTTCTTTTCGATTCTTCAATATGAATTTTTACTATATTAATTCAAGCTTTTTTCATGTGTTCATTTTTCTGTCTACGTGACAAATATTTATATATGTGACGATATATTTCAGTATAAACAGGGTGAGGCATTTATCTTGACACAACTGAATATCTCGGAAACTAAGCATTGTACGAAAAAATGTCCAAAATCAAAAGTAAATTATTTCGCAGGGGAAATTCATTAGTTAAAAAATTACCCCACTCCCTTGTGAGGGGGGCTGGGGGGAGGGGTAACTTTGAAATCTTAAATAGGAACCCCTATTTTTAATGGTATATTCTGATTGTACACAATATTCGAGAAATGTTTTATTCTTGGTGTTTTTTCAATTGACAACCGTTTAGGAGATAGAGGCCCTGAAAATGTGGAACTTTTAAAGTTTTGAACCCAATTTTATCAATGAAGCCAAAGAGATAGAGAGTGGTCTTACAGATATTCCTATTCTACTTTTTAATGGTCTTTAAGAATCCGAAGTCAGAATTTCAAAAATTCAATGTTTTTCAATACACATGCATAGACTCGGTCTCCATAGGACTGCTGCCCCCAAAAGTTTACTTGTGCACTAAAAATAGGGGTTCCTATTTACAGCTTTTTGCAATCGATAAAATGTAGTTTTCAATTGAAAAAAATAATCTTTTCAAATGAAAAAATGCAGTTTTCAAATGAAAAAATGTGGTTTTCAAATGAAAAAATGTGGTTTTCAAATGAAGAAATGTGGTTTTCAAAATAGAAAATGCAGTTTTCAAATTAGAAAATAAATAGAAAAAAAATTCATAAAATATAAGTCAAAGAAACAAAGTAATTTACATAATAAAATAAAGAAAGCGTCCCAGTTAGCCCTAAAGTTCTAGATTAGGAGCTTTAGTTAGCTTCGCTCTCCCTTACCCTCTAGTGGCAATTATTTGTATTACATAAACGGTGACGAAATTAAGCAGACGACGGGCAAGATGAGCTCAGCGAACGTGTGTAACTCGAATATAGGCTAAAATACATACTGTAAAAAGATTTCCACAATTTACATACACCTAAAACATTAAATTTTTTACATGTAATTATGGATAATGTTCCATTCCATAAAACTAACCAAGTGAAGCAGCTAATTGATGATCACAGCTGCCAAGTAATTTATCTATCGCCGTATAGCCCGTTCCTAAACCCTGTAGAGGAAGCGTTCAGCAAACTAAAATTGCTTGTGCGCTGTGAACACGTGCCTGACCGGCCAGCCTTACTCGCTGCCATTTCAACTGCAGCAGCGCAAATAACCCCCCGCGACTACAATGGTTTGGTCGTTCATAGCCGGCAGTTTTTAGTACCGTGCATTCAGCGTACTGAAATTTTAAATGATCTTCCAGACATTCCTCAAAATGATAATGATGATGACAATGAAGAGAAGAGAATAGAATTTGTGTTTTTTACTGTATGTTTCTTATTGTATACAGCTACTATATTTACTCCTTGTAATACGGCGTAATATCCAATGTTTTTATATAGTTTTACACTATATCTACAGTAATTTGCATAATAATCTTTGATTTTATAATACTAATATTTATATAATAAAATTTTGTAATTTACTGTACTATAACAATATATATAATTAAATTCTTTGGTTTCTTTGACTTATATTTTATGAATTTTTTGTCTATTTTCTAATTTGAAAACTGCATTTTCTATTTTGAAAACCACATTTTTTATTTTGAAAACTACATTTTTTCATTTGAAAACTACATTTTTTCAATTGAAAAGATTATTTTTTCAATCGCAAACTACATTTTACCAATTGCAAGCTACATTTTATCGATTGCAAAAAGCTGTAACATTTCGAAGTTACCCCCTCCCCCCAGCCCCCCTCACAAGGGGGGGGGGTAATTTTTTAACTACCCTAATTTTTCGAATATAACGCGCACCATTTTGCAGTCAAAAACAGTTACAACAAGCCCTGCGCGTTGTACTCAGAGTGCACGTTATACTCGGATTCATATTTTTAAAGGTGCATTGGTAATGAGAAAAAGCGTTTTTAAAAATCGATAATATCTTCGGATCCAATGATCAGATTTGAATGAAAATTTTCATGATGATTATACATGATATACCGTAAATACTGTATTAAGCGCTCGGGCGCTTATTTGCAAAAATTCAGCGGACCCCCAGGCGCTTAATGCAGGCGGGCCGGTATTACAGGTCCGGCGCTTATAAAATTCTGCACAAGTGTGATGGATACTATTATGCAAAATTCTCGCCCTTCTCCTTCATCTTTTCTAAAGTATCCTGCTGTGTTTTCCATTCCCGTTAAGATCAATGCCAAACTGTTTGGCTGTAGCCTCTGTAGAATGTTTTCAGCCTACTTTACTGTTGCGAGATTGAAATTGATGCTATAGCTGTAAAGTTTTCAATTTTCATCAGCTATGTTGCTTGACTGAATCCAAAATTAAAAGCAAGAAATTAGAAGACAATCATACTGGTATCTAATTTCCGGTTTAGCAGTGGCATTTGGGAGAGCAAACATTCCCGTGGGAAAGCAGCAAGAGAAGAAAAATCCACGAAATTAACTAAAATAAGCGCCCGGGCGGTTATTGAAGGTCCGGCGCTTATTTGCAAAAATTCAGCAGACCCCTAGGCGCTTAATGCAGGCGGGCCGGTATTTCAGGTCCGGCGCTAAATACAGTATTTACGGTAAGTCTTCGAAGGATGCTAAGATTAACCCTTTATCCCCATTATTTACGGAGGCATAGCAGAAGATTAGTGTAAATACGATTGTGAATGGGTTTCGGAAAGCAAAGCTTTTGCCTCCAGAAAACGAAGCGATCGAAGTAGTAGAGTCGCCAGCATAAGAACAGCCCCGATGCAAGAGCCTCCATTTCAAGAACCACCACCGCAAGTTGCAGCGCAATCAGCTGAATGGATGGAACTATTTCATTCCGATAGTGAAGACAAAGACTTTATTGGTTTTTTAATTTGTAATATTTATAAAAATTTATAAGGAAAATAAGTGATGTATAACAGTTAATAAGAGAATAGTAAAAAAGACATCACAAAATAACATAGGTAATAAATAATACGAGGCCTTTCGGTCATTTTATTTACAAATTAAATAAAATTGAATAAATAAGATTAATTAAAGAAAGTTACTATATTACCAAATCAAAAAATTGTCTAGCCCATCAATCATATAAATTAGATAAAAAATGGGAAATATTGTAATAAAAAAAAATTTGTAAATATACTTTTAATCAATTAAAAATAACTTTGTACAAAAAGTCTTTGATTATAACAATTTAAAATTTCAAACTAAAGATGTAAACAATCAATTGATTTAATAATAATACCTCTCAACAATGTATCTATTTAAACTTATATTCTTAATCTTTACTGAAAGAAAAAATCAGTTACACTTTCAAAAAATTTTTAACCTGAAGAAGGTCTTTGTAAATAAAATGACCGAAAGGCCTCGTATTATTTATTACCTATG
>JAHWFO010020224.1:526857-557037 GCA_023313115.1 Rhysida immarginata
GGATAAGTTTCAATTTGTAACAATGCATAGAATTCCTGTTATTCAGGCTTTTCTTAGAAAAGAGAGTTCTTAGTACTTAACAATTTCTTGAAAATCTTTAAAAATGATCAGTAAATGGAGATAATGGAGAGTTAGTAGACTATTGAGAAAGAGTGGAAAGACGACAGAGGAAGCACTCCTTTAGCTCCGTGATGTATTGAGCAAATGGGAAGCAAGTAAATAGAAGAATCCGCGACCGCTAGACTGCACAAAGTGATGAATGGCCAAATTCTGCTTCAACACATCGAGAGAAGAGTGGAAATTGCAACAACACTAAGTATACATCTAAGGTAAGATTACGTGAGTAAGAAATTATTGAAAATAGCAGTGGCATCCTTGGAGAGGTCCAGCCATTGTGAGCCTTTAAAAAGATTTTTTTCGAATTTTCATTAAGAATTTTTACTGTATTAATTCTAAGCATTTTTTTTTAAGATATTGCAAAATTTAATTTAATTTTTTGAGATTGTTCTGTTTACATCCAAGTAATTATCCCAGGCAACGCCGGGTACCTTTGCTAGTAATAAATAAATATTTAATTTTATTTTAGCGTATTTGCAATTTACAAACGCTATTTTTTGTATAAAATGCACCTAAAATCATATTCTGAAGAGCTCTCTGTTGGATAGAGGCAGGGCCTGGATTTTGATTGGTTGTAGTTAGATCTACGCAATTACGTCCACTAGCATTAAATGAAGCATTAGCGCCAATTTTAAACCACTGAAGTCTCCACATAGTTATGAAAAAAAATTCATAACATTAAAAAGAAATAAAATTTCCTAATTATTTTTTAATTCTCATAGAGACAATGAAATACTTCACATTTTCAGCCTAACTTGCTACCTGAAAATATTTTTTGCTTTTTCTCTAAAAATTCATTAAAACAAGATTATTTTTTCTTTACACGTGTTTGCATTTTTCAGAGTTATTTTAAAAGAAAATTTATGCCCATAACATAAAATATACTGTTTCATATAGTGGCCTGAACATATATAAAAGCTATGCAAAAAAAAATTCACCATTAATAGATATATTTTGGCTAGAAAAAATTTTTGAATAATTAGCGCAATTTTCCCGTTTTTGATCAAAATTTTCCCGACTTTAAAGGGTTAAAACCACATAATCTAGCACAATTGAAGTCAAAAGAATTTAGCATAATCTGGCATAATTTCTTTCAAAATCTGGCACATAAGAGTTTTCTGAAAATGGTCACCACGCCCCCACAGCATCCACCTTTATGCACACCAACAGAAAACAGAGTGGGGTTGATGATGATGATGAAGTATGAAAACAAAATAAACAAATGCATTCACAAATCAATGAGATTTAAAAATCCAAATTTGAGTGTGCATCAGACAATGGACCTTTATTTAAACATGCTACAAAAATATCTAACAAGGGGAGGACCAGGTCTGTTAAGCTTGGATTTAACTGAAATTTAAATATGTTGTTACGCTCCCCTCCCACTATTATATGGCATAGTACCTCATGCTAATGGGCATTAAATTAGGAGAAATAATCATTTATAGTTAGTTATGTAGACTATTGAGGTATATTTACAAATTCAGAGATAATGATATTCAAGTTGTTAGTGTGGTCATGTGGGAAAGTCAATAGATTCCAATACTGAAGGTTTCTGGTTTCAAATCTGCTCTTTTCACACTTTCCTTTTATTTAATTTTTTAAACATGTTTTTGAAGAAATTATATATGAAACTAAATTTAATTATTAAAAACATACTATTATAATTCTTTGCATATTTCATTTGAGGAAGGTAACAAATTATTTATTTTTAATAAGTTATTATTATTATTATTATTATTATTATTATTATTATTACAGTATTATACAGGTTGGATACAAAAATGAACCCGTCCCCTTTAATTTTCGTAACCGAAGCAGATGTGTCAATTTTGATGAATCCAATGAATAGGAAGTTGTCGGTGGTCTATCCGATGGAGCACCTTTCATCATCCCAGATATGCAAATTAGGACACATTCAAATCCGTAACAGATACACGAAAAATTCCACTTGAAGAGTTGTTCAACATGAAATTCTGAACAAAACAAAAAAAAATTCCAAAATCCGATAAAAGAATCACCAACTATCACACACTGAATTTATTAGTTACCTCCCTATGCACTTCACAAAGGCATTTGAATGTTCAACAAGCAAATCAAGAAATTACCAATTATAATAACATTCACTTTGATGAGAAAAAGCAAATAAAAAGCATGTGTCAGCATACACATTATAGAACAATTCCAGAATGGCAAGCTACACTGTTCCTGAAATTATGATTGTTCATGATCAGACAGGGCTCATTTTTGTATATCGGCCTTGGTGGCTCGGTGGATGCATGATCGTCTCTGATGCCCGAGATGCGGGTTTGACCCCGGCCGAAAACAAAGAGGATTTTCTCAGGGAAAATCCTGAGATCATGCACTTCCTTCAGAAGGGAAGTAAAGCCATTGGTCTCGTATAGTCGTTTGCCAGCTGCATGTTAAAGAACTCTTGCGAGGCAAATTTTGCGGCCTCTATAACGCCGTCCTGAAATGACCATTGCAGTTGAAAAGGACGTTAATACCAAATAAACCAACCAATCAATTTTGTATCCACCCTCAAATGAAATATAATATGTGAAAAATTAAAATAATATATTTTATTAATTAAAGTTAGCTTCGTATATAATATGTTCAAAAACATGTTTAAAAAAATAAAGTAAGTGAAACTGTGAAAGGAGCAGGATTTCAACCAGGGACCTTTAGCAATGGAATCTATGGACGTACCCACATGCCCACGCTGACTATTTGAATGTCCTGCTCTCTGATATGTAAATATACATCAATAGCCTACATAGCTAACTTTAAATGATTATATCTCATTAACTAATGCCCATTAGCATGAGTTACTATGGCATATAATAGTGGGAGGGGTGCATAACAACATATTTAAATTTCAGTTAAATCCAACCTTAACAGAGCAGGTCGTCCCCTTGTAAGAGGAAAGAAGCCTGAAGGGAGGTCGAAACAAACGAGTTTTTCAAGTCAAATAGACCCTCAAACTCCGCAGATATTATTATTAATACGTCCGTTACCATCACCTCGATCCCTTCCCAAAACACTACCTTATCCATCGCATCCTAAACTCGTCTATTCACCTGCATTTCATTCACTAACAGACTTAAAAGAAAAACCCAACCAGGATATATGATGTTTCAGTGGGTACAGAAATCCCTGAGGTGGAACTTGAGGCTAACATGCCAAGTGTACCTGTTAAACAAAACGAGACCAGCTTCTCGCGAGACTTTGTAAGAGATCCGATGTTTTCTGATGTACTAAAGCATGACGTTTTTATTGTGTTCTACGTGTTTCGAGAGTTATCTCATCTTCAGGAACTTTGTACGACTACAAACTCGCAGGAGCCACAGTCCTGTTGTTTATGGGCGGTGCCCACCAATATCATAGCTACAGCCCCACTTTTCTCATTTTAATTGTATAATTATATAATTTAAAAATTATGAAAACGCTGTAAAAAGTTCACCATGTAAATTAATGCTAATATGTACCATTTATTTGTGTATAATTTTTTGTAATAATACTACTGTCATGTAAGCCCACCAATCAGAATAACAGATCCACACATAACTCGAATAATTTCTATGACTGGTGCGCACCGCCCTGAAAAAACAGGGCTGTGGCTCCTGCGAGGTAGGATTCATTCAAGTCAGGTATTGATCAAAAATCGAGTCAGGTCTCTATCGTGGATGTGTATCTCTATCGTGGTTGTGTGTTAACAGCTCTTTTTGGACTTCTGGTTGTGAATTTGAAGTGCTCGGGTGCAAAGTTGCTGATCCTGGTTTACTATCGTCGGAATCTCCAAGAGGACTAACACAGTAGGACTTTTCTAAGTCTTTTAAACTGTGTCGTTCTGAGCAGGTGCATCCTTCTAAGGACGGCAAAACCCGCACTACATTTGCTTCATGGCGACATCAGGTGCTGCGTTGAAATCTGCTACCATTATAGTTAAATACATATATGGTAAAGAGTTGCCTTGTGTTCAAGCTTGTAAAGATGCGTGCAAGGATGCTAGATTCTATGCATTCGTTATCATAATTAATGAGCAGCTAGAGGTTTTACGTACGGTTTTTAATAATAAATATCTAGACCTTGAATGCAAGGTGGAAGCACTGGCCAAGAATATTAGTAATTTGGATAATAATATTGATAGACTAAAGTCAAAGATTATGAGTGCCTGAAATGCAGCTGCAAGCGGGCTTACCAGTCTCGAACATACTATTAGAGAAATGATGAGCTCCCTCAATACTTCCAACTCAAATTCGCCCATGATAGTGGATGCCAGTAAACCTTTGCAAGATGGTAATGAACCCTTACTTAACTATGCAGAGTCCCTCTCTATAGATAAAGTTGGGAGTAAGCGTAAATTAAATGAGGATCTAAATACGGAAGTTAATAACTGGATACCTGTCTCAAACAAGAAATCTAAGAAAGGCATGCATATTGACAATATATCTAGTGAAGTGGCCATCAGTGACGTAGCTGCTGTTGCCTTCCGTGACAAAGTTAAGAGATCTGTTCAAGCTAGTCATAGAGAAGGAAACCTGTATATCCCTCCGATTATAATCCGTAATCACGGTAAAGCAATTAGAGATACACTTGAAGAAATCAAGAAGCATGTGCCCTTAGAAAACATCACAGCCCATACTGGTAGGGCTGACACCATCAAAATTAAGTGTCAAAATGAAGAAATCCATAAAAAAATTAGTGTCAGGAATTAGGAGTGATAATATCGTGAAAATACAACATCACCAGCTGAAGTCGGAAAAATTGTTAAAATATGTTATAAGGAATATTGATACAAAGTTGAATGTTTTTCTTGACGATCTTTCTTGACAAATTACTTCCTGAGAAAATAATACGACTCAAAAAAGCAAATGGCTCGGTTGATATGCCGCTGATCCTGGCACTATTTCAAAACACTGATCATAATAGAAAATTTAAAGAAGTCACTCGGATTGGTCGACTGGCGGTGCTCGTTGAGCTGTTTAAGGGCAATAAGAAACCTCTGCAAAGCTACAATTGCCTCAGATTAGGACACGTCTCCATGGGAAGTACTAAGCTACCCCGTTGCAATAAGTATGCAGGAGACCATCAGTCCGGGGACTGCAAAAATGTAAAGGGACAGGATCCACCTAATTGTATTCGCTGTGAAGGACAGCATACGTCAAGTTTCTCTGGATGTCCTAAATATCCCAAAACAGTGAGCAGAGTGGGTGGTGCTAAGACTATTGAAGGGAGATCCTACGCTTCGGTGGTTTCAAAAACTGTTGACAAAAATTTCAGCCCGTCTGATTTGCAAGCTATGAACACGAAAATAGGCGCGATGATCAAATTACATAAGGAAATCAGAAAATCTATTCCGCAAATTGTCAAATCGTTCTCTGAAGTTTAATCATGGCTTGTGGAGCTTCGAAGTAGTCAATCAAAGAAGACTTAGGTATACCATCTGGAATGCCAGAGGCATTTCACGTAGGCGAGAGGAGTTCTTCGACTTCCTTTCGAGAAACAAAATTGATATTGCCTTTGTCTGTGAAATGCACCTCAAGTCGGTACGGCAATTCAAGCTGCCTTGATACATGGTCTATCTTAAAGACAGACTCCCAAAGAATCCTGCTCTTGGTGTTCCTGGTGGAGCAGCTGTTATAGTCATAGAGGGTATTGAATGGACTATTTAGGAATGGAGGCGACCTCTATTCTCATCAAGGACCTCATGATTGGCTGGGTTAAGTTTGTTGCGCTGTATAACTCTCTGGGGCATGCCATTGACCCCTGTGGTCTCAACGAGTTGCTTTCTGGTAATTTTCCTGTTGTTTTAGCAGGCATTCTAAACGCAAAACACTCTCAAACATACATATTATTGTGGTCATTCGCCCACGAGCGATGTCCTGGATATTACTTTTCTCAGGGGTCTCTTCAAACCGTTCAATATATACACTGCGGACGATTTAACATCAGACCATCTTCCAGTTACCCTTAACTTCGATGGCTTAAATATCGACATCCTGAATTGGCTTCCTATAAAGCGGGATTGGAAACTCTTTCATGACCACCTTAAATCTAGCAACGGCTACACAGCGAGAGCCTCCAGCACCAATGAAATCAATGACAGAGTCAAAGACATTACCAGTAATATCAACAATGCGATGTCTGCTAGTGATTGCCCTATAAACCTAAAGGAATGCTTCGATCCTCACCATCTTGATCTTCCTCCAAGTATTAGGCAAATTATTGCAGAAAGGAATGCCTTCCAAAGACTTTGGCAGCGTACACGTGATCCCATCTTTAAGAGATAGTACAGTAGGCTTTCTAGGATGGTCCACGAAAAAGTAAGAGAGCTACGAGTGCAAAAATGGACTAGCAAATTGAAGAATCTCTCAACTCATGACAACTTGCTCTGGACTATGATTAGAGCTGTTAAGTGTAAGCAAATGAAATTCCCACCTCTGTTTTCACCAGCCGGTACTGCTCTTGCTACTACGGACAAAGATAAAGCTCAATTAACTGTTGAGTCACTTAGCAATCAATTTATCACTCCAATTCCAGATACTCCTGATGGAGAGCATGCAATCAGCGAGGTTCGTGATGTGTGTTCCAATTTTTAAGAAGGTCAGCGTGCTTCTATAGGGCGATCAATGTACCTGATGGAAATTGTCGAGATCATCAAGAAACTCAAGAATGAGAAAGCCCCTGGAATGTATGCCATCACAAATAATGCACTTAAAAATCTACCTTCCAATCTGATTCTTCACATCGTTAAACTAATTAACGACTGCTGGAAACTCGAATATTTCCCTACTTGCTGGAAGGAATCAATTATCCTAAGCATTCCTAATCCAGGCCATAAGGTTGCAAGTTATAAGCCCATCAGCCTTTTACCAACTATGTCAAAGGTCCTAAAGCGGACCATCCTTAAAAGGTTCAATGGTCTTATTCGAGATGAGCAGTTTGCTTTCCGTACGAACCACTCCTGCCAAATGCAAATATGGCGGTTTGCTGTCGACGCAAAAAACTCTCTTAACAAGTCTCTGTATGATGGCATTATCTTCCTGAACATTTGCAAGCCCTTCGATTAGGTTTGGCATGATGGTGTCATTTATAAAATGATAAAATCTGGATTTCCAGATGACCTTATGCTGGTCCGCTCATTCCTCTCAGACAGGTCTTTTCGAGCTAATATTGGTGACTCCCTTTCCCAATCATGTGTGGTTAAAGCCGGTGTCCCACAGGGGTCAGTTCTGGGACCAGCCTTGTTCAATAATTTTATCCAGGACTTTCCCGAACCCGACAATTGTAAACTGTACTTCTACGCTGATGATGCGGCTATGTAATCCTGCCCATGTCATCTCTCGCTTGCAAAAAGCACTGCATCTTTAAGAAAAATGGTTCAACAGATGGAGGCTGAAGTTAAATTTTCTTCACTAACAAACGCAGAAACCCCCCTAGGTTTGCTTACCCTATAAGTTAATAAGCTCGACTGGGTCAAAGAGTATAAATGTCTTGGTGTGGTGATCGATTCCAGGATCACCTGGAATCAACATGTTTCCTATGCGCTGAATAAGGCAAAGAGGGCCAAATTCAGTCTGATGGCATTTCTTGGTCGTAACAGTGCACTTGACATTGATAACAAGCTGTTCATCTACAAAATGATCATCTGCACGATCTTGCCACATGGTATGCCAGCTTGGGCTTCTGTGTGCAAAACAAGGTGGAAGGAGCTGCAGACATTAAAAAATATTACTCTTAGAGCAATTGTAAAACTTAATCGTAGAGTAGCCAACAATAATGTCGTCCATGAGGATTTAGGGATGACGCATATTGGCAAGTTTCTACAGAATACGACAAAGACCATGCTCCCGAAAATGCTTAATCACAGGAATCAGTTGGTGTCTGAATTTCACAACCCTCTTGATTGCAGGAAACGCTTAAAACATGGTTTGCCAGCCATGTTCTGGAAGCTAACTTCGACGATGTCATGTCCTAGTTTGCCTCTGGCTTCCCCCCCCCCCCCCGGGGGTTGGGACAATCTTCAATCAACCTTTTTATCCCCAGAATGAGGGGAATATCCTTCAATCATCTTGAGGAGGACCTTCGGGGTTTTTCAGGCTTCTCAGCTATCTCAGTGTAATTCCCCTGGTCTATACATGTGAAGAGTGAGTTTGGGAGCTCTGCTTCAGTACCACTCGCATTGTTTCTTCCACTCCACTGCTCGATTGTCGATGGTCGATTTTCCTGCGAGTTTTTAGTCGTACAAAGTTCCTGAAGATGAGATAACTCTCAAAACGCGTAGAACACAATAAAAACGCTACCAATATTGCTATTACTAGACCCGTTTCTTCAGACATTTACACAGCAATATAGACCATGATGCAATTACTTTATCATGTAAGTATCAAATTAAATAAGGAAGTGAAAAGCTTCCAGCATAAAAGAGAGAAAGAAGGGGGAAGAAGCAAATTTGACCTTGTGCTCAAGTATAGAAAGCTGTGAACCTCGCAAACTTTTCGTATTATCAACCCCCACCACCACCATTACTTTTGTTATCTATGCATATTTGGTCAAGTAGCCGACGGGGGTGGTGATAGTGGGGGGTTGTTTAGAGGGGGTTGACACTATGCCACTCCTGAACAAGGGGTATAAATTAAGCCCAATTACATCTATACTCTGTCTTGTTACACCGATACCCGCTCATGGCCCGGTGTGTTCTATGTTTGATTAAAACTAAAGTCCTCACAGATCCCAGTTTGTATTTCTTGATTTGGGCTGGAAGGCAGAAGAGTTTCAAAGGATCAGCTTAGAAGAAATGGCAGGGTCATCCTGTCCGGGTTTATACTGCAATCCAATCATTTGAAAAAATGACTTAAAATATAAAAAGAATTTCCGTGTATTTGTTGAGTTTTTGGGTTGAGAATTTTGTCAGGTTTTTAAAAATTAAGTTGTATTAAAACATTTTTGAGGGAATATTTCTCTTCAGTGAAAGCGAGTGTACTGTTGTTAGCTAAGACGTTCGAGTTCCTGATTACATAGGCGATTTTTGGTATGGATGATGGTGCGAGGCTGTTTTGCCATTGTTGTAATTTTGAAGTGCGCCCAGATTCCGTTTTTCAGTGGACTTTTTTGGTGAAGCTGTGGTGCAGTGAAGTCGTAAGCAGAAGAGTTCGCCCTGATAGATTTGAAGAAACAGCAAGACTAGGCTCAACCTACTGCTATCGCCATGATTGACTTATCTTGTACATAGTTACGAGAAAGTTTTAAACCTAGATCCGATTTTGTGCACTTTGAAAAGCAAACGTAAATGATTGGCCTCAACCTGAAGTGATGTTGAATGTTGACATTTTCTCGTCTAGAAGAGCCGATGTAAAGTCTGAAATGAAATGTTTCAGGCTGCGCTGAACTTTCGAACACTGCCATGATAGAGAAACGGTCACTACTTGTGAAGTTACCAGACTCTACCACATTGAAGGTGCAGATGTATTTTAACGGGGAAAAAATGCGAACAGGTAGGTCAAAATTCATTTAACCTGAGCATGCAGTTTTGCTTCTTTTATTTGAGAGGAAAAGATCATCCGAATTAGCTTGTGGACTAATGGACTTTTATTTAGTTTAGTGTTTACCATTCGAACATGCTTCAACGACGACAAGCATCTGTTTTTATTTAATGTTACCAAGGTCTTCACGATGCGTCTTTCTCTGTAATAGTCAACGATCCATATGTCCCGCAGTTTCGACTTAGGTGGTTTACCGAACTCTGAAATGCAATTATTCCACATTGCATCGTCTCTGCATTCCGTTTTGACTGCTTGTTGATTCCTTTCGACCAATGGGCCGGATATCTCCTCCTTGTCTGGACTTTTATCCGCATACAACTTCCCTGTCTGTAAACCATGCGTTTGATAATATTGTCCACGTTTCTATTGTGAGTTTTAAGTTGTCCGTCCTTAACCTCATTATGTTTTGAGTTTTCTTCTCCTTTCTTTTGCCTTTCTTTTCTTTTCTTTTTTCCTTAGTTGTTCACTGTTGACTTTCCCTCTGCATTATTGGCGGAGAAGAGCTTTTATCTTCCATGGAGTCAATGAGTGGTTCATCTGGACTTTCTTTCTACAGCGTGATGATTATTCAATTCTTGACATCATTCAGAAAATTTCGTTCATCAGCCTTTGGACACTAACAAACTCTTGCATTTTAATTACTCCGGAAACCATCCTCTAAAGGCAGTTTATGCTTTATAAAGTTCTGAGAGTTTTAATATTGGTTGAATGTTTTTTTTCCTATATACGCTTTCTTTTTGAGATATGATTAACCACTTATAATTTAGTTCACTATTTTTTTTAAGCACGCCTCAGGCTGTCTATTTTCATGGAATCATTTTTAAGATTATCCAATTAAATATTTTTGACCTCTACTGTTATCTTTGGTTTATTTCGCAGGTCACTCCTTGCAACACCGATTTTGGTGTGTGCCTTTTAGTTTTCCCCTAGACGAAGGACGTTATGGTTTTTTTAAAGGGACCAATACAAATTCTATCATAAAACTTTGCATTGTACAGCCTAACACTTACTCCCCTGATTAATTGTAATCTACGACGAAATAAAACAAATTGCACCTTGCCCTTTCGGAGAGCCTGTTTGATTCTTTCTGTCTACCTCCTCACACGTCCTGAACACTAACCGTTGTCTCCAACTCGAGGTCCTATGGGTTTACAGCTTTTATTTCGCTGCGCCAAGACAAACTTTTATAGTTCCGCGGGGTTTGGGCAAATAAATCTGAAGTCTATGTTCTCCTTTAAGGGAATGGAATTCTGGGGGTTAAAGTAATTAGTTCGTCGTGCTAATTCTGGTATTTTCGCTGCGGGTTAAATAATTTCTACCAGGCATAAGCTCGCTACAAATTTTTTAACGATTCCACTACTAAAGATGTTTTTTAATTGCGCAAACTCGTTACAAAAGTTTCTTCGGAGTTTGTTACATTTTTTGGAGTTTCCAACACGTAACAACTATCCAGAAGTCTACGATGACAAAGACAACCTGTCCTTGTTGAAGGAAATCGAGCTAATGGAACAACATTCATTGATGACAGAGAGATTGATCGTTCATCATGCAGTATTGCTTTTTCATAGCCTACAACAATGAAAGACTGCTTGCTCGAGTCTTAGCTTACATTAGAAGAACAAGCACAACCTACAAAATAGCAAAAAATGACTGGAGGCGCTTTTTTCTGTTCCTCCATAGATGGCAGCAAAATTCAAAGTCAGTTACGACAGGGACAAATTAGAGATGTCCTTACAACAGGAGTGCGAGTTAGCTTTCGAGTTGCCCAAATCCAAGCTAAAGGATGATAGTAAATACGGTTTCAATTTTAACTAAATGTTAAAGTTGAATCCTGGGTTGCTCAACGCATGCTTTTAAACCAAAATGGTGAATTTGCCGTTAATGATTCATCAATCTATTATTGACATGTCCAGACCCAGTATTTTCTAGAAAGCCGTGCTATTGCATGTTCATAACCTACAACAATGGATGAAGGTTTGTTCAAGCCATAGCCTACAATGGAAGAAGGCTTATTCAAATCATCATCTATATATATAAAGAAGGATGTTTGTGGGTCTGTCTGTGGGTGGGTCTGTGGATCTGTGTGTACGTTTTTTATACAAATCTACAGTTTTATTCCGATCTTGATAAAATTTCGCATACATGACCTTTAAAGCATGAGGAAGGTCACTGTCTACCTCAGATTTCGGAAAAATAATAAATATCGATAAAAATCGATATTCATGGTTATGGCAAGGCATATTAATGAGAAATATCTCATGACCAACAATGCAAGGCAAAGTTGGTCCAACAATAGGTATCAACAATGGTATCAGCACGCAATTCACAAACACACTGCATGAACCAACAATATATATCTCATGACTAACAATGAAAGGAAAAGTTTGTGCAAGTGTAATTATCCCGGGCAAAGCCGGGTACCTCTTCTAGTAGCTTATAATAAAACAAACATAGCCCACAATATCGCTTATTATTCCATTGTTGTAGGCTATGGATTGTTCATCAGCGGGTGCTGTTTCTGTTCCTCCATAGATGGCACGGAAATATAAAGTCAATGGCTATAGGGACCAACTATATACGTCCTCACAAAAGAAGTTAGCTTTCGAGGTGCTCAACCAGGCTAAAGGATAATGGTGAATATGCTTTTAATTTCAACTCTGGTTTGATCAATGCACACTTTTAACTCGCGATGGTGAATATGGCCTTAAGATTACCGCATCTGCAATTGTTAAAACTGTGTGCCCAAAAGTCACGAGCAGGGTTGTCCCATTTGACAATGTGCCGTGTATGACTTCTGAATATTGCAGCCAGATGCAGCAAAAGGCACTAGTGTAAACAGAATATCTCAGCAGTCTGTTATAGACACGTGTGTGTTGAACATGGCAGCATGACGCGAGTTATCCGACTTTGAACGCGACATGAAAATCTTTGCAAGACGCATGGATGATAGCATATCGGGGATTACCCAAAAATTCGGATTTCCAAGGTCAACAGTGTCTAGGGTGGATCTTCGATATCATAGAGACAATATTTCCACACGAGTAAACCACTGCACAGGACGACAACAAATGTTTTTCGAACGGACGTCACGTGATCTCAGCAGAACCATATGGGGTGATTGACAGGCTACTGTGAGTCAGGTCACCAATATGAATGTGGGGCAGCAGAAACCCATTTCTACCAGGGCTGTAAGAAGACAAATCCACCACAGAGATTGCAGCAGCCAACACAGACCTCATCGACTGGCATGGGCCTGTAAACTTAGTCACTGGACCATGTAACAATGGCAGCATATAGCATGGTCAGTTGAATCCAGGTTTGAGACTGTGGCATATGCCCCAAGAAGTTATGGATCCTGCGCGTGTCAACATGGTTGTGTCAGAAAAGAGTGTGGCTCAATTTATGGTCAGTTATTGTCTGTGTTGTTTTGTGTGGCTCAGTACCTCTCCAGAACGATTGCAACACCTCGTAGAGTCCATGCCTCTTTTCCCTTTCTGTGATTCTTGCCACCAAATATTGAAAAGCAACAACTGAAGCTTGTGCGATTAAATCTCAGACACTGAAACAACGCTTCGGGCTTATAAATACGCGAGTTTAATCGAGTGTGAAAAGTTGTTTTCTTCAAACGTTACAAGGAAGAACTGGATGCATTTTACCTCTCCATTTTTCTGGATATTTAAGGATTGCCCAAATGAAAATGGGACTGCTGTCGGCTTAGCAAATGGTTAACGAATTTTCACAATAAAGGGTGATAACAGAATAAAGATTGATACACAGGACACACAATGAAAATACAGGGTGAGTATAAAAAGTGTCGGGAAAAGTTTCGTAAAAATAGATTTATTTCAGATGTTTTTACAAAATCTTAAAATTCTTCAAATTACATCCTTTGAGCATCGACACACTTTTCCCAACAGCTTTTCCACGACTCAAAGGCTCCCTGGTAGGCGGATTTCGGAAGGCCCTTAAGGGTACTTGTGCAAGCTCCTTTGACGGCACTTTGGTCTCATGGTGGGAGGATTTCACTTTTGGGAATAGGAAAACGTCTGCTGGGGTCAAGTCGAGACTGTAAGGGGGTTGGGGAATCGATGGAATACCGTTTTGTGTTAGTTGGTCGATCACATTAGAGCAGGTGTGGCTGGGTGCATTGTCGTGATGCAATTTCCAATTTCTGGTGATGGCTGGCCTCACACGGTTGACCCTTCTCTTCTAAGGTGGCACTTTACCCACATCCTGCACGTTGTTGTCAGTTCTTGACATTGACGGCCATTCAGCATGAGGCTTGTCCACACTCTGTCAGTCATCTTTGAAGAGCTCGTGCCACTTAAAAACTGCAGTTTGTGACATGCTTTCATCCTTGACCACTTGAGGAATAATGCCCAAATCTCCGATTTCCCCAGTCCAACACAAAATTTCATGGCATACTGCTGTTCAATCTTTCACTGCATTTTGAGCTTGCAGCGAGTCACTCGACAGGGGTCCACTAAAACTTCGATCTAGGCCAAACAAACGTTCGCAGGTGACTGATGCTTGGCGCGTTTTGAAGATCAGATCCCACTCCACTGAGCACGCTCGGTGCAAGCGAGTTGGGACTGCAATTACGTCAGGAAAAATTGTTCCCATTACATTTTATACAAACCCTGTACATAATTATCCTGAAGACTGATACCGGTGTCCCAGCAGTCTATGAGATGATGAATACCCTGGGTGAAAAACTCCGAGATTGACCGTGGAACCATTCTTGGTCGACAGCCCTGACTTCATCTTTGAGTGAACGAAAGACGTGGTAATAGTGTTTCCTGATGGAATCAAAGTCATGAAACCATGTCTCATCTTCGGTAACAACCGTTAAAGGAAGTGGTCTCCTCATTTGTGGTAACATGCATGGAAGTGCATGCAAACACCCATTCGATAAGTTTCCTGCTCATCCATCATCGATCGCATGTTGATTTTGATTGGAGATATCCATGATTTGAACAGTTGCCAGTGACTTTCCTTCCTTGCTGTCACACAGCCATGAGCTCGTTCTGACAATACCACCTGCCTACCTACCTCTGAGAGACCTCTCTCGATGTATACGCAGCATTCTGCCTCTTCAAGCATTGATGCACAAATGATAGTCCCATTTTCATTTGGGCAACCCTTATGATTCGCTTCATTTTTCTAACGTTTTGATCCTTCAACTCCTTCAGTAACATATATTCAGATATTTTCCAAAGATTACTACAGTTGAAAATATCCCTGAAAATTTGAGGGCAGGGTTCAGAAAGGCGGTCCATCCCATTCAATGTTTTAACTTTAAAGAAAGCTTGAGCTTCATTAGTGGAAGTGTACGGATCAAAACAATGTATTAACGTTAAATTCATCTCGTAGGCGCATGAATCTCGGATTGCCATCATTTGCAAACTCAACGACCTGATTTATAGTAGTCTCTAATTGGAATGGAAAAGTGAACATAAACCAAAGGATGTACGATTTGCCATTGCCAAGATAATAAATGTTATCTCTTTGAAATCCAAAACTCGATTTTCTTCCTTATCATTAATTTTACTGTTGTAGTTTTATTTTCCACATATACGAGCCCTGCTCGTGAATTTTTTAACTTCAGCCCCCTTGCTCCCCATCGAGCCCAAGAGGATGCAGATTGGCAACAGATATGGCAGAGCCTAATCCTAAGGCCAGAACTCTGAAGAGACTCAACTGGACAATTAATCTGAATGGTTGAATTTCAGGTGAAGCAAGGGCCGAAGTGGTATGGTGTCCCAGAATAGCCATCGTACAACCATCCGGATCTATCTTACCTCGGGATTCGGGCCGAAGCAGAGGGCAAACACGCAAGTTGATTACGGGTCAAACTGGAGAATTCATAAGCGCTACTCTTCTGGGTGAGTCCACAACCGACTAGATACGTTTAGTCTGACCCCTCAGTTAAGTAAGGCTTATCTAGAGTGGGTTTAAATCATTGCTATGAGTGACTAACATGTCACCTAAGTAAAGGTCCACCTGCGAGAAAAGTGAGTGTAAGAAAAGATTCTCAGGACCTGTTTCATCGCCAGGTGGTAATAAAAGGTGTGTCCAGAAAGTATTGCAAATATTTTTGTGCTAGTAATTAAAATGGCTACAGAGTGCTCCTATCAGTTGAGTTAGGTGAGGGAAACTGCCAGCCTCAAAGCGATGCCTTCACCAGTCTTTTCCAAGCAGTTGGGGCATCAGGATAGCCGTCTTAGCACACCCCTGTTTAGGGCCTGTGCCACAAAACGCGATGAAATCGTCACACATTATGCAAGAAAGTTTTGTTAGACAGTAAACAAATCTCTTGCAGAACCTACCAATTGATTGTGCAAGCTTACGGGGATAGTGCTCTATCATATTCACAAGTTTCAAGGTGCCTGTAAGAGTTTAAGGAAGGCCTGATAAGAGGTGGTCGATAAACCCCGCGCTAGATGGCCGTCAGCCAGCACAACCGACGACAATTTGGCTCGATTGTCTTTTTCGATGCCAAAGTTGTGGTCCACAGAGAGTTCCACTCAGTCATCTTCTTCCTCTTTTGAGACTTTTTTGTCTGTAACCTGAATTTTGAATTAGGAACCACAGGTATCACGTTTGTTGCTCCTACCAATTGGGGCATCATGAACTCGGTACAGCAAAGTTGTCACAAGGTGTTCTTAAAGACTAACAATTATTCAAGATAGAGACCCAATGATGTACCCGGTGAGAGCCTGGTTGTACCATGTTCATGTTGGTCCAATTGGTAGAGGAAACAAGCTTGATAGTCGTGGTTCCTATTTCTAATCTAGATTGTGGAATTTTTCCTTCCATTTTTTCGTAATAGCCTTTCCTTTTGATTGTAGTAACATCTTCAGTTTCTATTGATAATTTCTTTTTCGACTTTGTTGGGCGATGCATTCGACATCTTTGTTGGCATCTATTAATCAGAAACTCCTCTAAGTCTCCCAAGTGAGTCAACAACTGACTAGAAACATTTAGTCGGTGCCATCAGGTAAGGCCTTTCTGGTATGAATGTTCCTACTCTCTATGGCCCTTAGCGTCATTGAAGGACTCAATCCCTCCACCATATCAAGCCATTGCTACAGAGATTTATGCTTTTGTTTCCTTAATTCAAAGAGTTGTGTTTCTATTAAATTAATAACGATGTACAACCAAGAGCACATAAAGAAGAGTGAGACTCTAGATAGGATTTTTGGTTCCACCATCGAGCACGTATTGGCGACCTTGAGCGGAGACGTTTTGAACTACGCTTGAAAAATGGTGCGATCGCCGTGTTAAATGCGTTAAAAGAGTCACCTATTTTTAGTTTCAGCGCCCTCGAGTGGCAGAATGTGATCCATCGTAGAAACGCTACATAAAGGAAGCCATCGCTATTTTGACGAATACGAAAGGTTAAAAAAAAAATCATATGAGAATAATGCTATCGCCATTATGCATCAAAATTTTCGGAAAGCTCATCGTTAAATCATGAAAAGAATTTAAATAAGCAGTAAAATAAATATGATACAATTTGAATAATTAAATAATTACAGACAGATTGATGGCCATTGTGATTATTAATTCGCAAGTAATATTTAATTATTGAAAAAAAAAGAACATTGAGAATTTCGATATTTTACAACAATTAATTCAAGAAGTTAGCAATGAAATCGAATATAAACATATAATTAAAAAAATTTTAAAAAAGTGGCCATCCGTCGATTAAATTTCGTACAATAAAACAAATGAAATTAATTATATTTCTGACTTATTTTTTACTAAAATTGAACACACGGTGGTAAAAGTTGATGTTTCGGTTAGAGATTATACTTTGTAAAAGTGAAATGATTTTTGACTAACAAATAATTAATCCTTCAAAGAAGATTTTTAATAGAATAAATCCAGTACTACAATACTTGTCACCTGCCATGTTTTTGAAATATATAACATAATCATATAACAAGTATCTTGAATTTACATAGGATTTCAGGAAACTATGATATCCTGGAATGTAGGTATATCAAATTATTAAAAAATTCTTGTATATTTTCATTATACTGAAAAAAACATTAAATTTATTACAATAACTATTTGTAATATCCTGTAATATAACAAAATATTAACAATTAAAACAGTGATTTTTTAATATTAATAATGAATGCAGATAAACGGTATATCTCATAATTGCGTTACATGTATTCAGTACTGATATACAAATTTATGTTTTAAATTGGTAATATTGTAAGATATTACAAATAATTGCTATGATATTAAGAATTCACAGTTTTTACTCTTCGTAATTCAATTTATATAAAAAAACCCTTACACTTAATAACATATCCACAACGGCTGGGAAATGTAAATCTCATGTGTTTGGTGAAAAAGTCTCCAATTATATTTTGAGGGCATGACGATATCTAAACTGTTGTTTGCGCATGATTATCCAATGATCTAACAGATGATAATCTGTGGGAGAGATGTCATGTGAGTATGGAGAGATGGAGCAAAGTTTCCCGTCCAAATTGCAAGACCTTTTAGGCTGTATGTAACAGTAGGGGGCCTTTGCGATTTCCCAATGAAGGTTGTTGTTGAGGAGTTTCTGAAGAGTCCATTGAACTATATCACAATATACATAAAAATGACATTGATCTAAAAGTAACACCTCGAAGTGCATTACTTCAACTGCTACCCAAATAAACGGTCAGCAACACTTTCTTTACGTATAGTTCCTGTTTGGGATCTTTCTCGGAGGTTGGTTAGTTCGATAGGTTTTATGTGCGCGCCAACAGCTAGGTCATTTCTAATATTTCCTCACCCAATCTAGAGTATTAAACATGATTATTATCTTTTTACATACCTAGAGCAAACCTGCAACCCAACGGATTCGTTGTACGCTCCAGCATTTTCGGCCACTGCGCCGGCCTTTCTAGGACGTTCTTCTGATGATAATCATTGGAAAAATGGATGAATATTATTGTAGACAACCCACTTTTCATGCCATCTGATAATTCAGTCCATCAGTGGCTTTCTGTATTTGACATTGGACCAAGGAAGAGAAAGTGGGCCAGGCGTTGCACTTTATTTGCTCCTGACAAAGCATGGAGGCAGAGCCCACTATAGGGGCGGATAATCCCGACATTTGTCCGGGGCACCAAATCTAAAAGGCGGAATTTAGTGGTTGTTAATTTGACAGAATATTGATAAGTTAAATACCCAATTAATCGAAATTTGTCGATATATTTGCCAACCAATTTACCAAGGGCACTGTGTGAACTTGTTTGAAACAGGAAAACCGGTAGGAAAGAATATCATACTTTAAGTTGAAGAAATATCATGCCTCAGAATATAAACGGGCCGCTCTTAGGGTGATTTCTTTATATAAAAGCATTTATTTTGTTAATACGTCGGTGCTGATAACAAGTGCAAGATTTTATACAACCCCTGGAAAGAAAAAACAAATGTGTGTTTCTAACTCATTGCGGTGCATCTAAACAATTTAATTAAAAAAATAATTACTCGTAAAATCATTTTGAAAATAATTTATTGGTAAAGAGCTAAATTTGATTTTCATAATGCATTTTTTATGTAGATTTCTAATGGTTGGATTTTCATTAAAAATTACATAAGAACTCTTCAGTGGAAAATAAAAACTAATACGCATAATCTTGAGAAATTAGAAACTAATATGTGCCATTTCACTCGTATATTGCATTTTATATTCCTGAATCTTCACCTACCTCCCTTTTCTTTTAAATGAGCTATTCCATGACAGCAATCACCACATTTTTATTCATTTTAAAATCGACCCTGCCATTTATAACGTATCCAAAAAAGCAGCTATCCGATGATATGAAAATAAGAATAATTGAAAACTTGCAACGTGGCAACAAGCAAGAAGATGTAGCCAAGTGCTTTGGATGCACATAAGGTGAAGTTCCGATCTATGGAAGAAATTCAAGACCAGAAGATCCGTTAACAGGCAAAAAGGAAGTGGAAGACGAAAGACAACAACTCCGAAACAAGATTGAGAATTGAAGAAGCTGAGTAAGAACATGAGAAAACAAACCTCCAAAGATAAGAACAGTGAATGGGCTAAGTCAGATGTGAAAGTGAGTGACAAAACACTCAGACACAGTATACAAAGAAAAATAACTCTGAAAACACTATTCCACATAATAAATATTAATGACTCAGAAAGTTTCCATCATCAGTGAGTAAAGAACAACAATCGGCAATCGAACAGTGACGTGTACATTTTTTCAGATGGGACGAAAGCAGCGCTTTCACAAAGCTCATCGAAAAAGAATAAATTCCACACGAAATACATTGAGGTAGTCAAGAAGCCTAACTATCCCAAGCGGTCTTCCATATTATACAAAAAAGTAAATAAGATTGACGATTGTCAGAAACAAAATACAAACGAAATAAAAACAGGGAGAAAGAAGATTATGACATTTTCCAGTAGTCCGGGAAGAGACATTGCTGATGTTATCAAAGTCTATGTCAAGAATGTGTCTTGGTTTTCGATATTTCATATGCCACTTCATATCCATTGAGTTCATCAGTATTCCAGTCACTAGGTCTTTGTCATGAATCTTCATCTTCTGCACCATAACCCAAAGGAAATCCTGTATAAAGTTTCCGATGTGGACCATGTGTAAATCCGAGTGGATGGATTGGCGTTTCACAGTCCTTCTGTCAAGCTGGGCAATGGTCCTCAGGATAACATTTTAGAATGACTGTAACTCGCTCTATCTGCTTGTACAGATAGTTGCCCACGCAGGCTTGCCATAAAGGAGTATGGTCCGAATAATCGACTTGTACAGAAGTAACTTATTGTCGATGCTGAGGGTGCTGTTGTGGCCCAGGAGAGCTATGAGACTGTACTTAGCCCTCTTCAGTTTGTTCAGAGCGTAGATCACGTGACGATTCCAAGGTTTCTTCAGTCGATGATAACGCCAAGGTATTTGTACTTGTCTACCCAGTCCAGTTTCTTATTGAGTAGAACAGGAGAATCTGGAAGACGCCTTGCACTTTCCGACATTAAGGTTCAGTTTCCAGCAGCTAAACCAGTCTTTGAACATCAGGCGTGCTGCAGACGAGTGATAACGTAAGCCAGCTTGCGTGCCCATGTCATAATGGCAGTTTCGTCAGCATAGAAATATAGATTACAATGTTTAGGGTTCAGGAAATCATGCACAAAATAATTAAATAGCACAGGACCGAGGACAGAACCTTGAAGGACACCGGCCTTTACAACACAAGGCGTGAAATAGATTTTTACCAACTTTAGCTTGGTATGTCCTGTCAGTGAGAAAGGATTTCACTATCAAAATCAAATCAGGAGGAAAGCCGTCTCTAATCATCTTGTAGACAAGGCCGCCATGCCACACTTTGTCAAAAGCTTTACTGACGTCGAGGAATACCAATCCCCAGTACCTGAAAAGGTTAAAGGGAGTACTCAGGTCTTCTACGAGCCTCCATATCTGCATCTGAAAAGAGGTGGGCGGCACGAAAGCCAAACTGATCTGACGAGGATCTTTTCTCCAAAACTTTAGACATTGAGGGGAGCAGACTAATAGGTCGGTAGTTCGAGGGAATTGCTGGATTTTGTCCCTGCTTGAGGATACTCAAAACAATAGTTTGTTTCCAAGATGCAGGGAAGTAAGAAAATTTCCAGCAGTCGTTAATATATTGGTGAGAAAGTTAATAAAGTTCTTTGGGAGATTCATAAGGGCGTTATTGCTCACCTTATCTCTTCCTGGAGCTTTTTTCTTTTTCAGTTTACTTATGCTGGTGGCGATCTTTCTGGCCTCAATGTTGTTCTTCCTAAAATGCTGCGGGATTTAATAAAGTTGACTAGACCATCTTCCACACGCTGAAGCATGATTTGACTCTCGGGATTGTTGTTGATAGGAGTAACAATTTGCATTTCAAATGAATCTGCAAAGACTTGGGCCTTGTGCTGATCAGTTTGCACATAGTTACCCTGTGGTGTATGGAGTGGAGGAAGCGTATTATTCTTCTTCTTCTGTAAAGCTCTGACCATACTCCAAATGGAACTGTCGCGAGCCGACAAGTTTTGAGTTTGTCATTCCATCTAGCGTCACGAAGTTCTTTTATCTTCTCTTGGACTCTTCGAACTAGCCTGTTGTACTTGGTTTTGAGCCAAGGTTCCCGATAGCGTTGCCATAGTCTACGGGTCCTATTTCTGTCAGCGATTAGGCATTGGATTCCAGGAGTGAGTTGCATTCGATGAGGAGGTTAATTGTCTAATGTATAGTCTCTAACTTCTATGGCACTGTTAATACATCTGGTGATGTCTCCAACACGTTGATCGATGTCCTCCGTACAGTACACAACGTCGGGATGGTAGCCATAGTCCTTAAGAATATCTTTGTAGAGCTTCCAGTCTTGATGATGTACGAGTTCCTTTCGGAAATTTATGTCAACATTGTCAAAGTTCAACGCCACAGGCTTGTGGTCAGAAGAAAGGTCATCAATCATGAAGATATTGTACGGTTTGAAGAAACCCTTCAAGAGCAAGATGTCCAAAACGTCACTACTAGGGGAGTGGTCGCAGTAGTAGGAGTCCTCCACAGGTCCAGCAGCAATGATGTCATCTTTTCCTTGCATGTACCTATAGAGAATCATGCCATTGTATTTCTGCGTTTTGGAGTTCCAGCTTGGGTATTTGGCATTTAGGTCAACAACCACGACGACTGGAGTGTCACCACTGAAGAGTTCATCAAGCTTGCTGATGTCACAGATAATGTTTAGGTGAATTATAGAGTGCCACGAACTTCACTTCACCACAGGAGACATCATTGATAATGATGGAGGCCGATTCCATACCTGCATAAGACTTAGAGACTAATTCTTGGTGTAGAATTCCCTTTTTAATGATGATCGCAGCACCCACAGAAGCACTTCTTGCAGCATTTAAAGCCATACGATTCGTACGGTACACACAATAGCTTGAAGTCTTGGCTTGGTTTGAGGTGCGTTTCACAAAGGAAAGTAACGTCGATTTCTTGCTGTATCAAAAAATTGAGGAACTCGATACGCTTTTGGGTAATCCCCCTAGCGTTCCATATAACACACCGAAGTACACTATTGTTGATTAATGTATAACGTTTTGCAGTCATACTATAATTAGTTAGTTCTAAGGAGCCCACTCAACTGTGGGTAAGTTTTGCCTAGATTAGAAAACCTATGAAAGATACGTCCTATTTGCTCATACATACCTAGTAGGTCGTTGATTTTGAGGCCTTTATTCTCCAGCATAGGATTTGTGTGCTGTCACTTTAGAACTAGACATCCTTTGAACCTGCGGGTATTTTGGACATTTCGTGTAACTTGAAGTGTGCTGTCTACCACATGTGTGCAGCCCATGGATACATGTCCAAAGCGCAGGCAGTTGTAACACTCTAGTGGCTTCTTGTTCCCTCGAAAGGCCTCCACTAGCACTGCCAGTGGCCCAATACGTGTAATGTTCTTCAATGACTGGTTGTGTTCGGGGTTCGGGAGCCGAATCAAAAGCATCAGCATATCATGGGATCCTTTGGATTTCCTCAATCGAATTACCTTTTCTGGGACGTAGTTGGCTCATTTTAGGTCTTCTTAGAAGTCATCGAGGTCATACGTAATATTCACATTACGATTCACGTATTTCAAGACCTTCTCTGATTTCAGTTGATGATGCTGAATTTTTAAAATATTATCACATTTAATTCCAGTGACTAACCTGTTGTGAGTTTCTCCGTCTTCACATTTAACTTTGACAGTTTCAGCTCTGGCCGTATGAACAGTGATCTTTTTCACTGGAACATGCTTCTCGAGCTCAGATAGAATCGTCTTAAACGGGATGTCATGAGTCCGCACGATAACCAGCAGGACATACCCCTTCGTGATCCTATAGTCTTCATTAGCTTAGCGATTCTGTACATTCTTCAGAATCCTCATTCTCTTTGCACTGACGACTTCTTCGTTTACTCTGGAGACGGTCTTTAGGTTATCGATTCTCGTGCCTTTTCTTTATTTTTTATTAGTGACACCAGTCCAGGGACTGTCATCCACTTCTTCATCGGTTCCGTCAGAGTGATTTCTCTTACAGCCACTGTTTGTCAAACAGTCAGTATTTTCTATTATATCCATAGACTCCACCAGTGTTGCCAACTGAGCATCAGCTCTTCCCCCTAGATGTCAACAGAAAATCCGCTAGAATCCACCAAATTTTTAATACTATAATTCCCTGACTTTGCCCTGATTTTTTCCGGTTGATCACGTTATTTTCCCTGACTATAAGCAGCTAAAAAACCTATCTTGATAGAATATTATTGATATTTTTCAAATTTTTTGTTCCTATTTCGCATTTTTTTGTTGATTTTGTAAAATTCTCTGATTTTTTGTAAAATCTCCTGACTTTTCCCGGTCGCTAGTCACCCTGTATATTGTATAATAAATAAATTTCAAATCACTGTATATATATATTTACTGAGAATCATTTACTGAGGATTTACTTCTTCAGCTTAGAGTCATTAATACATCATCAGTTACTTCTGTATCAGAATGGTTGTCCTCTGATATGTGATCATACATATCTTTGTTAAATAACATTAACATATTTTCACAGTGGACCTAGTGACTTCTTATTACTATGCAAGCTGGTAGCCATTGATGGATGCAGAATATTAATTGTCTCCAAACCAGACAGTTTCGATGGTAATCTTTTTTGCAGTTCCCTGCATGCCAATGGGTGCCACTTAACTTTGATTTCTTTCTTGGCTTTCAGGGCGTTATTCGTAGTAGCATATAGAGATTGATACTCCAACTGACGTTTACTACTATACGAGAACCAATTGTATGCTTCACAAACAAGATACTCCCATTCTCGGCTTTTGAGTGCATCGCTTTATACTCATTGCTGTCTTCTAGATGTCAACACGGTTTCGATGTTTTGAACTTTTTGAATGATCCACTAAATCACTTTTTTGAGCTTTGATAGTCCACTTGCAGTACTTGCAATAGGCAGAATACACATCGCCAGTAGGATCGTGTGCAAGCCAATCTGAAAGATATTCATTGACATTTATTCATACGTAAAATAGAGTAAAACTGTCTTAAGATAAACTTATTATAAACTTCATCAAGGTGTCTATCAAATTAACAGGGTCTATCTGTGTTAAGTGTTCCAGGATAAGAAAATAACAAAAAATATACTTCCTGCCTATATATTGTAGATCAATAATAAAACATTAATGCTTAGAACAATTAACTCCGAATAAACCGTTAGTAAACCGAAAAAAACCATATACAAGTTTTATAACACCTCTATAACTAAACGAGAGACCTTGCTGAACAGGTATTTGATTTCCAGTTCTACAATCCACAATAAAGTCAAAATTAAAGAAAATTGAAATAAGCCAAAAAATGGAAAGGGCCGTCAGATGAATGACAGTATGGAACGCAGTATTGCCAGATACTGCTACCTCGAAAGTCCCAAAACTGGTGCAAAAAGCAGTCCAAAAAAATTCGTTACAAATTATATAAATCTATGGTAGTAAATTGGTACCATTTCGGAAATGGCTATTCCTCATGTTTATTGTGCAGATGTAACAAAATTCAATAAATAAAACAAAAAATAATTACGTACTGGCAACATTTTAAGCTATCCAAATGAAAAACAAATGAGAGAGAAAGAAGATAAAAATAAGAACTGTGAACTTTTAAAAAATATGTACGCCTGTTCACCCTGGTGTGTGCTGCTTGAATCCTTATGATACTTAGCACAATCCCTTATTCATCTGCATATATATACTTAAAGAACCAATGTAAAGCTACCACCGAAACCGGATTGGTTACTGTATCCAGTTTGGCTACAGGATAATCCAGTAAAAGAGCAATCATATGACGCAATCACGCCTGATCCAATCTAGGCAGTAAATTTCATCAGATATTAGGAGAAAATATTTTCATCAGTAATTTAAGATTTTTTCCCACTAGGAAATCCCCTCAAAAATTTTTTCCCCACTAGAAAATCCCCCAACAAATAAAATCCACCACTTTTTCC
Organism: Rhysida immarginata; assembly: GCA_023313115.1. Lineage (NCBI taxonomy): Eukaryota > Metazoa > Arthropoda > Chilopoda > Scolopendromorpha > Scolopendridae > Rhysida > Rhysida immarginata. Next base: position 552,580 of record JAHWFO010020224.1, read on the forward strand.
CACATGAAAAATTTTTCCACTAATTCTAGTGTGAAATCCCCCAAGTTGGCAACACTGGACTCCACACTATTAGAAGCGGAAATAGTTTTTAAAACATTACTTACCTTGCTGTTATCAACCGGTTTGTCTTCCGTGGAGTTTCCTGCCTTCGGGGTCCCGGAGCATTTCCCAAAGGCTTCCTTCAATTCGCGTATCTTGTCAATAACATTTCTGCGAGAGTCCTTAATTTCTTTGTTGATACCATAGTAAAGAACAACGACAATCGACATTCGTACAGTGAAGTGTACTTTTGTTAGGATGGGACGAAAGCAGCGCTTTCACAAAGCTCATCGAACCAGAATAAATTCCAGATGAATTACACTGAGGTAGTCAAGAAACCTGATCAACCCAAGCGGTCTTCCACATTATATAAAAAAGAAAATAAAATTGACGATTGTCAGAAACAAAACACAAACGAAATAAAAAAAATACAGCGAGAGGGAAGATTATCACATCTTCCAGTAGTCCGGGAAAGAAACGTTGCTAATATCTTCAAAATTGATGTCAAGAATGTGCCTCGGTTTACGATACTTCGTATGCCAGTTCATATTCATTCAGTTCTTAAGTATCCCATTCACAAGTTTATTGTCGTGAGTCTTCATCTTCTGTATCATAATCGAAAGGAGATCCTGTATAAACTTTCCGATATGGGCCATGTTTAAATCCAAGTGGATGGATTGGTTTTTCACCGTCCTTCTGCCAAGCTGGGCAATGGACCTCAGGGTAACATTCTGAAACGACTGTAGTTCACTCCATCTGCATTTACAGATAGTCGCCGACGCAGGCATGCCATAGAGAAGCATGGTCAGGATAATCGACTTGTACAGAAATAGCTTGTTGTCAATGCTGAGGGCGCTGTTGCGACCCATGACAGCTATGATACTGTACTTAGCCCTCTTCGCTTTGTTCAGAGCATAGGACATAACCCGGTTCCATGAGAGTCTTCAGTCAATGATAACTCCAAGATACTTGTAGTTGTCCACCCAGTCCAGTTTCTTATTGAACAGAAATCTGGGGAACGCTTGAGCTTCCTATTGAGGTACAAAGCCTTGCACTTTCCGATGTTAAGGCTCAACTGCCAGCAGTTAAACCAGTATTCGAACTGCTTCAAGGCGCACTGCAGCCGAGTGATAACGTGAGCCAGCTGGTGTGCCCATGTCATAATGACATTATCATCCGCAGAAAAATACAGATTACAATTACCGGGTTTCGGGAAATATGTACAAAGTAATTAAATAGCACAGGCCCGAGGACAGAACCCTGAGGGACACTGGCCTTTACAACACGGGGCGTGGAAAGATTTTCTCCAACTTTGGCTTGATAGGATCTTCCGTCAATGACGGATTTCACCATCAAAATCAATTCGGCAGGGAACCCGTCTCTGATCATTTTGTAGACAAGGCAGTCATGCCACACATGGTCAAAAGCTTTACTGACAACGAGAAATACCACCCCACAGTACATAGAGAGGTTAAGGGGGGTGCTCAGGTCTTCAACGAGCCACCATATCTGCATCGGACAAGAGTGGTCTGCACGAAAGCCAAACTGCTCTTCCCGAAAAAGGTCATTTGCTAGACAGTGGTCTTGGAATCTGACGAGGATCGTTTTCTTCAACACTTTGGACATCGAGGATAGCAGGCTAATAGGTCGGTAGCTCGCAGGAGTAAAGGACAACAAGAGAAGCTGAGTATTTATATTATATATGGACCAAGCAAACAATTCTACAAAGACAAAAACGCGAACAACAGAAGAAAAGAACCAATACAAACAATCTTCTTAGCTTAGCCCTACAAAAGCCTAATAACACCCCTACCCTCCCTCCCTTTCTCTCCCACACAGGAAAAAAGAGTAGTCCGGTTATAAGAGCAAGGCAAAAAAATCACAAAACTCACAAGAAGATACAAAGAATTTAAATTATTTTCCTGAAAAACAAAGAAACCAATAAAACCCTGAATAGTGATTATGGCCCTATGCCAGTGGCAGAATGGCTCTTTTTAGCAAAATTTTTTACAAATAATTTACTTTCCTTATATTGTTTTTTCTGATTTTTGTGATGTTTTTTACTTTGCTCTTATAACCGGACTACTCTTTTGTACGGTGTGGGAGAGAAAGGGGGGAGGGGAGGGTTGTTAGGATTTTGTAGGGCTAAGATAAGAAGATAGTTTGCGTTTTTTGTTGATTTTGTTGTTCGCGTTTTTGTCTTTGTATATTTTTTTGATTGGGTCATATATATTATAAATACTCGGCTTCTCTTGTTCTTTACTCCCTAATTGCTGAAAGAAACAGGACCCGTAGATTACAGCAAAGCTATCGGGAACCTTGGCTCAAAACCAAGTACAACAGGCTAGTGCAAAGAGTCCAAGAGGAGAAAAAAGACCTTCGTGACATTAGATGGAATAACAAACTCAAAACCTTGTCCGCTCGCGACAATTCCATTTGGAGTATGGTCAGAGCTTTACAGAGGAAGAAGAAAAATACGCTTCCTCCACTCCGTACACCACAAGGTGACTATGTGCAAACTGATCAGGACAAGGCCCAAGTCATTGCAGATTCACTTGAAATGCAATTTGTTACTCCTATCAACAACATTCCCAAGAGTCAAATCATGTCTTAGTGTGTGGAAGATGGTCTTGTCAACTTTGATGAAATCTCGCAGCATTTAAAGAAGAACAACATCGAGGCCGGAGAAATCGCCACCATCATAAGTAAACTGAAAAATAAAAAGGCTCCGGGAAGAAACAAGGTGAGCAATAACGCCATTATGAATCTGCCAAAGAACATTATTGACTTTCTCACCAATATCATTAGCGACTGCTGGAAATTTTCCTGCTTCCCTGCATCTTGGAAACAATCTATTGTTTTGAGTATCCCCAAGCAGGGACAAAATCTAGTAATTCCCTCGACCTACCAAACTATTAGTCTGCTCCACTAAATAACTAAAGGTTTGGAAAAAACGATCCTCATCAGATTCCAAGACGACTGTCTAGCCAATGATCTTCGGAAAGATCAGTTTGGCTTTCGTGCCGCCCACTCTTGTCAGATGCAGATATGGAGGCTCGTAGAGCACCCTCTTAAACTTTTCCATGTACTGCGGAGTGGTATCCCTTGATGTCAGTAAAGCTTTTGACCAAATGTGCATAGGGGCCTCATCTACAAGATGATTAGAGACGGGTTTCCTCCTGATTTGATTTTAATGGTGAAATCCTTTCTCACTGACAGGTTATACCAAGCTAAAGTTGGTGAAAATCTATCCATGCCCCGTGTTGCAAAGGCCAGTGTCCCTTAAGGTTCTGTCCTCGGGCCCGTGCTATTTAATTATTTTGTGCGTGATTTCCCTAACCCTAAAACTTGTAATCTATATTTCTATGCTGACATGGACACACAAGTCGGTTCACGTTATCACTCGCCCATGCAGCATGCCGTGAGATGTTCGAAAACTGGTATAACTGCTGGAAGCTGAACCTTAATGTCGGAAAGTGCAAGGCTATGTACTTCAACAGAAAGTTCTAGCGTCCCCCAGATTCTCCTGTTCTATTCAATAAGAAACTGGACATGGTAGACAACCACAAATACCTTGGCGTTATCATCGACGCAAGACTCTCTTGGGATCATCACGTGACCTACGCTCTGAACAAAGCGACGAGGGCTAAGTACAGTCTCATAGCTCTCCTGGGCCGCAACAGCACGCTTAGCATCGACAATAAGTTACTTCTGTAAAAGTCGATTATTCGGACCACACTCCTCTATGGCATGCCTGCATGGGCGACTATCTGTAGATGCAGATGGAGTGAGCTACAGTCATTCCAGAATGTTACTCTGAGGAGAATTGCCCAGCTTGACATAAGGACTGCGAAAGACCTATACATCCACTCGGATTTAGACATGGTCCACATCGGGAAGTATATACAGGATCTACTTTTGATTATGGTGCAGAAGATGAAGACTCATGACAATGATTTAGTAATTGGAATGCTGAAGAACTCAATGGATATGAAGTAGCTTATGAAGTATCGAAAACCAAGGAACATTCTTGACATAAACTTTGAAGGCATCAGCAATGTCTCTTTCCCGGACTACTGGAAGATGTGATAATCTTCTTTCTCCCTGTTTTTATTTCGTTTGTTTTTTGTTTCTGACAATCGTCAATCTCATTTTTTTTTTTGTATAATATGGAAGACCACTTGGGTTGCTTAGGCTTCTTGACCACCTCAGTGTATTTCGTTTGGAATTTATTCTGGTTAGATGACCTTTGTGAAAGCGCTGCTTTCGTCCCATCTAGAAAAATGTACACTTCACTGTTTGATTGTCGATTGTCGTTGTTCTTTACTCACTGATGATGGAAACTTTAAATTAAACAGGTGGTGGCCTTACGGTATAACAGAGGGACATCAGGAGTTCCAACTAGTTTCGCCATTTATT
>JAHWFO010020224.1:557047-603059 GCA_023313115.1 Rhysida immarginata
CCTGTTTAATCAATAGGAACAGTATTATGATCCACCCTTCTACCGATGGAAACTTTGTTTCCGAAATATACAGTCGGGTGCAAAAAGGTTTTTACCTGCTCCGTAGGGGCTGAGCTTAGCGGATGTTGATCAGTTGAATAATCAGTTACTTGTACTAGGAGTCATGGCAGATTAGAATGGACCTGTCCCTTCTTAATGAAAATAGGGTAGCAGTTGTACGCCTGGGATGTGCTCGTCACGGGCTCTCTCCTGACAATAATAAGCGATAGCGGCTGCCTTGAATGGCAGAGGTCGAATCCGATATGGATAGACATTTTTTTGTGTGTTCATTATCGCGTTCTTGAGTTCGTTTAAATTTTAAACGGTGTATGTAAAGAACATCATAAAGAGATTAAAAATTTTTTCATCCAAGTGTGCAATTTGATCTGTTTATTTGAGGGTTTAAAAAACTTTTCATATTAATTGTCATGGCATGCTTTTCTCTATATTTTAGTTTTTAATAAATTATACACTAATTCATACCACCGTTACTTTTACACAAAATCCTCTTTTGTTCAAATCATTTAATATTCTCTAGTATTAAAATATATAATCCTATATATTAAAACGCAAAGCATTTTTTGTAAGAGCAAAATTGGCACTTCTGCGCATGGGCATCTCAAGCCAACAAAGAGGGTTACGACAATCCATCATAAGCCAGGGATTGTTGTAATGAGAATATTCAATCATTGTTTTGAATTAAATAAACCGTGATCACCGAGACAGAAGGCCTCCGTAAAGAAACTGAATACATTGTTGCATCACATAGATAGTGCATTGTTATTCGTATTTCTACCAATAATAAGCCCTGAATTTGCACTGGCTTGAATGGATAGACATTTCAGTTTCATTGCAGAGGCCTTCTCTATCAGTGGTCACGAATAAACTGAAGATTAGCAGAAAGAAAATTCTGCCTTGATCATTTTATGACATTTCCTTGTGACTACTAAAAAATTAAAAAATGTTATGTTAAATGTTATATCGTTAGAAAGAGCTTTAAAAACTGATCAATTTATACACAGACACTTTATGTCTCAGTTTAATACTTTCAGAGAAATTTAGTTTAAACCTATTTTGATTTTATATATTAACTCATTTCTTATTCTTTGTGCAAAATGAGATATTTCAGTTCTGACAAATTTATTTTATTATTTTTTAATTAAAGAGATGGTGATTAATAATAAGATGGGTTGTCTCCATCAAATTATGACGGGATCTATTTAGTTATATAATAAATTGAAAAAAATTTTCGGATAGTTTTGGCATAGTTGTCGTTGATTATTTTATATACACAAAATATACAAAAAATGAGACTTGTATCCTTTCAAGCAGTCAAAAGAAAATAGCTTCCACTTACACCTGTAAAGCACTTCCGCATCACATGATAATGAGCACTGCATCAGCTTATCTCTTGATCACGCATATAATTATATCAATACTGCGCACCATTTATGTTACACTATTAACCAAATAGATTAGTTTATTATTAATAAAACAAAAATTCTCATCAGAGCAGCCAAAATAATCTTTTTGTCAACATAATTGAGCACGTGACATAAAACTTGCCTTCCCCCAAAGCTAAGCAAAAACTTAATGGAATCGTTCCATAATAAGCGTGCTCGACTAGAAACCTGGAAAAAGTAACCTCATTGATTGAAGTATTGTAAGGAAGCCGAACAATTTTGACTTAGGTCAAAACCTTTATGCACCCGACTGTACATCTGAGTCATTAAAATGTATTATATGGAATAGTGTTTTAGGAGTTATTTTTCTTTGTACAGTTGTGTCCACAGTTTTGGCTTGATTCCTTTGTATCAAAGAACCATGTCACAAGGTTGCCAGCTCGATGAGAGAAGTCCTGAAGTTTTAGGTAATATGTTGTTTAAAATCAATTTTTTGATTAAGACCACTAAGGCTAATTTGTGGTTTCTTTTGCAATGTAAAAAATAGAGGTTAGTGCCAAATCTTGTTAAGAATGTAAAATTACCGCGTTGTCTACCAAAAAAAGTGAAAGAATCTACTAGGTTAAGTATTTAATTCATACTATAAACACTTTATTTGGTAAACTTAATGATTTAGAGGTCCGGGGTTGCCACCTCCACCTAGCGTTAAGCTCTGTCTTAAAACCCAAGGCATTAGAAACTTTGATCAGGAAAATCCACGTTGTTAATTATCATAAAATAGGTTTAAAATATAAACATCTAAAGTGTAAATTAGATAAATTACGTCCTAAGAAAAGGGTTAGACCGCCTCAGAATGTTACGTATAATGTCATCTGCAACAAATCCAGTTGTACTTTCACCGAAAGTGAAAGTGATTTATTGAAAAAAGGTCTAAAATTTTCACATAAAGAATTTAAAGATGATTTACTGTCGTCCATTTCTGGGGTCTTAAAATATAATATAAGAAATTGTTCAAATGAAAAATTGTTAAAAGATTTATGTAAACAGCAATTGTTAAAGAACACAAAGGGATATATAAACACAAATTGGATCATAAAACTCGAAAGACGATTGGAAAACTAAAAAAAGCTGGTTGTATACCGTAGAGATGATAAATCTAACCGCTTAGTGATTGTCAACAAAAATGATTATTATGAGTCCGTCCAAAAAATGTTGAATGAAGGTCCTTATGAAAAACTGTCAAAAAACCCTTTATTTAATCTGCATACGAAAACAAACGAGTGTATCAAGAACTGTAAATTTATTTTCAAAGTGCACAAGCCGCAGATATTACCTGTTAACCCTGTAATCCCACGACTCTATTGTTTACCAAAAACTCATAAATTAGGAAACAAATGGAGACCCATAGTGGATTGTATAAATTCCCATACATATAGTTTAGGGAAATTTATTCTTGAGACGTTTCTTTCAAAGTTATGCCTTCCAGGAGTAGATTACAGTGTAAAAAATAGTATCTTATTAAGTAACTCCCTTAAGAACATAGATATCTCTAAGGATGATAGACTAGTGTCTTTCGAGATTGAAAATGTTTCCTAGCATACCTCTGAAAGAAACTTAGCATTTTTAGAAGACGTATTATACGAAAACGATGTTCCATTAGGTGTGGTGAAAAATATTATGTTAGTAATGAATTGCATTGTGTTTATTAAACACTGTTTTATAATGTACTTAGTTTTAATGGACAATTCTACAAAATGTTAAATGGCACGCCGATGGGTAGTAGCGTTAGCCCCTTCTTGGCTACTCTTTATATTAGAAAATTAGAAAAATTGGCTCTCGTTTAATACTACAGAATAGCGATGACCATAAATTAGCGAAGATCATAAGTCGAAATGGTAGTTAAATTGGGGAAAATATTATATTTTGTTATCAAAAATCTTACTTCCCTTCAGTGTGGCATAGATATGTTGACGATATTTTTTGTATATTTGACACAACCAAGATGGGCATTATGGAGTTTTTAGCCGCCTTAAATATGCTTTGCCCGCATATCAAGTTCACGTTAGAAGAAGAAGAAGTGAGTAAGCTGCCCTTTTTAGACCTCTTAATCCTTAGGTCTAAAAACAAGATGAATTTTGAAGTACATGTATATAGAAAACAAAACTTCACCCCTGCATACATCAGAGCAGATTCCAATCATTGTGTTTCGCACAAACTTGCAGCGTTTCATTATCAGATCAGAAGGGCGCTATTGTTACCCCTGAATGATGCCGCAAGGAATAAAGAATTAGACCTAATAAAATCATATGCAGAATTTAATAGATATAATACAAATATAGTGGATAGAATAGCAGATAAGATCGTCTGACATATTAAGATCGATGAAATCACAACGTTGACAGGAAAAGAAAATAAAAAATACAGAAATGTGTTAGTCCTTCCCTACACTAAACAAAGGGATCAAGAATATTTGTAGTAAGTTTGGTTGTAAAGTAGTTTATAAGAGCAATATTACTTTAAAGAGAAAACTAAGCATAGTAAATGATAAGATCCTAGTGGAAGATTGCCCCGGGGTATATAAGTTTAAGTGTGCAACGTGTGACAAGTTTTATTTCGGAAGCTCGCAAAGAGGAGTGGGAATACGGATGAAGGAACATATTTCTTATGTAAAGAATGCTAGATTAAGGGTGTCATCGTTTGCGGACCATATTACTAATGAAAAACATAGTTATTCCACAGATTTGTTTGAGGTTATTCATAGAAGTAGAGATGTTAAAATGTTATACTTCCTTGAATCGATTGAAATTGTAAAAAACAAAGCAACCAATAAAGCCCTGAATAGTGATGATGGCCCCATGCCAGTGGCCCCTTAGCAAACTTTTTTACAAAATAATTTACTTTCCTTGTATTGTTTTTTGTGATTTTTGTGATGTTTTCTGCCTTGCTCTTATAACCGGATTACTCTTTTGTCTGGTGTGGTAGAGAAAGGGGGGAGGGGAGGAGTGTTGTTAGGCTTTTGTTAAGTTAAGCTAAGAAGATAGTTGTATTGCTTATTTTCTTTTGTTGTTCGCGTTTTTGTCTTTGTATAATTTTTTGATTGGTTCATATATATTATAAATACTTGGCTTCTCTTGTTGTTCTTTACTGGTGAATTGTTAAGATCCAGTACTCCTCCAAGATGGTGCTCGCCTACATGCTGTTGCAACCTTGCAAAAAATTAACGCTTTGGGGTACGAGGTTCTACAAAATCGTGTGTACCGTGCATAACGTGCAGCTTCAAATGCTGCAAGACATGCTTCTGGGGGCGCTGCGATCATCATTAAGAAAGGAATTCTACACCAAGAATTAGTCTCCAAGTCTTATGCAGGTATGGAATCGGCATCCATCATTATCACTGATGTCTCCTGTGGTGAAGTGAATTTCGTGGTGCTCTATAATTCACCTAAACATTATCTTGACGTCAGCGAGCTTGAAGAACTCTTCAGTGGTGACAGTCCAGTCGTCCTGGCTGGTGACCTAAATGCCAAACACCCAAGCTGGAACTCCAACGGCATGATTTCCAGAACGCAGAACTACAACGGCATGATTCTCTATAGGTATATACAAGGAAAAAATGACATCATCGCTGCTGGACCTGTGGAGGACACCTACTACTGCGACCACTCCCCTACTAGTGACGTTTTGGACATCTCGTTCTTGAAGGATTTCTTCAACCATACAATATCTTCACAATTGATGACCTTTCTTCTGACCAACAGCCTGGGGCGTTGAACTTTGACAATGTTGACATAAATTTCCGAGAGGAACTCATACATCATCAAGACTGGAAGCTCTACAAAGATATTCTTAAAGATTATGACTGCCATCTCGACGTTGTGTACTGTACGGAGGACATCGGTTAACGTGTTGAAGACATCACCAGATGTATCAACAGTGCCATAGAAGGTAGTAACTATCCATCAGAGAATTAACCTCCTCATCGAATCCAACTCACTCCGGGAATCCAGCGCCTAATTGCTGAAAGAAACAGGACACAGACTATGGCAACGCTATTATGAACCATGGCTCAAAACCAAGTGCGAAGAGTCCAAGAGGAGATAAAACAGCTTCGCGACACTAGATGGAATGACAAAATCAAAAGCTTGTCGGCTTGCCACAATTCCATTTGGAGTATGGTCAGAGCTTTACAGAAGAAGAAGAATAATACACTTCCTCCACTCCGTACACCACAAGGTGACTATGAGCAAACTGATCAGGACAAGGCCCAAGTTATTGCAGATTTACTTGAAATGCAATTTGTTACTCATATCAACAACAATCCCGAGAGTCAAATCATGTTTCAGCATGTGCATGATGGTCTTGTCAACCTTGATGAAGTCCCGCAGCATTTAACGAAGAACAACATCGAGGCCGGAGAGGTAGCCACCATCATAAGTAAACTGAAAAAGAAGAAAGCTCCAGGAGGACAGAAGGTGAGCAATAACGCCATTTTAAATCTGCCAAAGAACTTTATTGACTTTCTCACCAATATCATTAGCGACTGCTGGAAATTTTCCTACTTCCCTGCATCTTGGAAACAATCTATTGTTTTGAGTATCCCCAAGCAGGGACAAAATCCAGCAATTCCCTCGAACTACCGAACTATAAGTCTGCTCCCCTCAAAGTCTAAAGTTTTGGAGAAAACGATCCTCATCAGATTCCAAGACGACTGTCTAGCCAATGCTCTTCGGAAAGATCAGTTTGGCTTTCGTGCCACCCACTTTTGTCAGATGCGGATAGAAGACCTGAGCACCCCCTTAAACCTTTCCAGGTACTGCGGAGTGGTATCCCTCGATGTCAGTAAAGCTTTTAACCAATTGTGCATGGGGGCCTTATCTACAAGATGATTAGAGACGGGTTTCCTCCTGATTTGATTTTGATGGTGAAATCCTTTCTCACTGACAGGTTATACCAAGCTAAATTTGGTGAAAATCTGTCCACACCCTTTGTTGTAAAGGCCAGTGTCCCTCAAGGTTCTGTCCTCGAGCCCGTGCTATTTAATTATTTTGTGCATGATTTCCCGAACCCTAAAACTTGTAATCTATATTTCTATGCTGACGATACTGCCATTATGACATGGGCACACAAGCAGGCTCACGTTATCACTCTTCTGCAGCACGACTTGAAGATGTTTGAAGACTGGTTTAACTGCTGGAAGCTGAACCTTAATGTCGAAATGTGCAAGGCTATGTACTTCAAAAGAAAGTTCAAGCGTCCCCTAGATTCCCTTGCTCTATTCAATAAGAAACTGGACTGGGTAGACGGCTACAAATACTTTGGCGTTATCATCGACTCAAGAATCTCTTGGAATCGTCACGTAACCTACGCTTTGAACAAAGCAAAGAGGGCTAAGTACAGTCTCATAGCTCTCCTGGGCATCAACAGCACTCTAAGCAACGACAATAATTTACTTCTGTAAAGTCGATTATTCGGGCCATACTCCTCTATGGTACACCTGCGTGGGCGACTGTCTGTGGGTTTTTCATGACTATGAAAAACCAATCCATCCACTCGGATTTAGACATAGTCCACATCGGAAAGTTTATACAGGATTTCCTCTTGTTATGGTGCAGAAGATGAAGACTCATGACAATGATTTAGTGACTGGAATGCTGAAGAACTCAATGGATATGAAGTGGCATATGAAGTATCGAAAACCAAGGCACGTTCTTGACATCAACTTTGAAGGCATCAGCAATGTCTCTTTCCCGGACTACTGGAAGATGTGATAATATTCTTTCTCCTTATTTTTTATTTCGTTTGTATTTTGTTTCTGACAATCGTCAATCTTGTTTTCTTTTTTGTATAATATGGATGACCTCTTGGGTTGGTTAGGCTTCTTGACTACCTCAGTGTATTTCATTTGGAATTTATTCTGGTTCGATGAGCTTTGTAAAAGCGCTGCTTTCGTCCCATCTGAAAAAATGTTCACTTCACTGTTCGATTGTTGATTGTCGTTGTTCTTTACTCACTGATGATGGAAACTTTGTTTCTGAAATGTACATCTCAGTCATTAAAATTTATTATGTGGAATGGTGGTTTCAGAGTTATTTTTTTTGTATAGTTGTGTCTGCAGTTTTTGGCTTTGATTCCTTTGTAACTAAGAAACAGATTACATGAAATGGGTTATCATTATCGGAAGTTGAAGATAAAACCTGGTCTCACAACTAAACAGATGAAAAAGCATCTGATATGGCCCAAAGAACATTCAAATTGGCCTGTTCCAGACTGGCAACAAGTTATATTTACTGATGTAAGCTGAATGTCAATTGGGTGTGGAGACGATGATGGATGATGTGGAGAACATCTGCTGAGAAGTTCCAAAAACATTGTGTCAAATCAAAATCAAAATTTCATCGTTCTGAAATCATCTGGGGATATATGTCTTGTTATGGTGTGGGAAAATTGTGCATCCTGAAAACAACAGTTGATTCAGATGTGTATATTGACATTCTCGATAATATTCTCATTCCATCCATTGAAGAGCAATCTGGAAATAACCACGTTTTCTTCCAAGATGATAATGCATCACCACACCATGCGAAGAATGACAAATTTTTTTTTGAAGAACATGGGATTCAGACTCAAGACTGGCCAGCAAACAGTCCAAAAATGAATTCCATTGAAAATTTATGGAATTCCCTAAAAAAATTGTCAATAGACAAAAATCAACATCCATCGATGAATGGAGAAGTGCCATCAACGTTAGCTGGACTAAGCTGAAAGAAGAATTGTGCCAATAATGTGTGATATCCACGCTGAAGCGTGTTAAAGCAGTGATATTGATCTGAATTTCTCAACGTATTTTATTTTTCAAGATTATGTGAATTAGTTTTTATTTTCTAAAGAAGAGTTACTTCTATAATATTTTGTAGAATATATTAGAATTCTACAAAAAAATAGGTTATGAAAATCAAACATAGCTCTTTACCAATAAATTATTTTCCAAATGATTTTACGAGTAACTCTTTTTTTTAATTAATGTGTGTTCAGACGGGGAAGCAAAATAATATAATATTTAAGGGGTGATACTTTAAAAGAAAACCCGAAACTTAAGAATGAACGTGGCTCGTTAAAGACTTTTATTTTGCTTTAAAAAATGCAATATTTATTCATTAAGTATCAAAAATGTTCTATACAAAAGAATGTTCTATACAATATGGTCAATTGAGGAATAGGCATTGCGATCTCAATTACAAAAGAGAAAATATTTCTCGGAATATAATAAAGAAATACTTGAATGTATGTAAATACAGCAAAACACTGTATCGAGAAATATTAAATTGCTACATGAGTGAATTAACTTTATATATAAAAAAGAATTGAAATTCCCATTAAAATGTCTAAAGAAAGACTGAGGAATGATAAACAATTATTAATGGGGAATAAAAATGAAATTGTGCAGCATGGCGTCTCTTATGCGCGTTATTGTTGAAATAGCATTAAAAGAAATTTCATTATTACCTTATGGGGTAAACCGCAAAACAATGATGCTCGATAAAAGATCATGGCTGCCGCGAGAAAGTGAGAAATTCAATAAGAAAGTAAACATCGAACGGCAGGGTAGAAGTAATTCGCAGAGCATTGGAATGAAAATAATAAATGGAATATGAACGCCATGCTGCAGACAAGGAATGACGTGGAGGACCAGAAGGAGGGATGACTGGTCAAGCCAGTTGCTGGAAGTGATCTGTCTGAAAATAAAAAAATCAGTAACCACGGAAGGAACATCAACAATAGTGGGACACACATCCTCGCGCTCACGAAAATTATTCGCGAGGGACAACTAGCTGCAGACAGTGATAATCACGTCGAGATTTGTTAATTAACATTTATTAAAACAATATATGCTCAACAATCACTGTCTGCAAAAACTGTAAAACAAACTTAAAGAATAGAAAAAATAGAAACTTAAATTATATCTATTTTTTACATAAAAATCTGAGTTTTCTCGAACAAAGCCCCGTGTAATTTTCTTGAACACAAAAAAAAATGTGACGGTCATTTTGTACACATTTTGTTTAGGTACTGACGTTACATATACAGATTCAAAAAAAATTGTCTAAGTTATAATAAAGAAATATTTATGCCTTTATTATGTCCTTTCATTTGTGTGTGTGCACATAGTATGTTTGCCTTTTTAACAAAAGAAGAAAAAATTTATTTTGCATTTTGGTATACCATAATTAAAATGTATATTAAATGTATAATACATTAATAAAATTGGCATATCATGTAGTAAAAAAAATTATGTGGTTACTGCCTTCACGTAAGGTAAGAACTAACCCAAAAAATCCTTTTGAGATTTTAAAGCTAAAGTCATTTAACAAAAAAATATTGCGTTTAGAACCCCTCTCATCCCGCGAAGTAAATAACTTTGCAATTATGAAGTTTAAAGGAACAAGATAAACTTAGTTACTACCTTCGTGTAGGCCAGCAAACCAATGAGTTAAGTAATTTCAATAATTACTTATCCTGCTCAGATAAGGATAACAAATCCAGAAATCTGCGTAAAGCAGGGGCAGGTAATGGTTTAGTTAGTGCGTCTGCCGGCATGTCGGGGAAAGAACACTAGGTAAGAATCACATTCTGAAGATTAATTTCTCGCGCGATGAAATTATGAAATCTCAAGATGTGTCTTGTCCTACTCTTTGATTCTAATGCTCCCAGACATGCTATGGCAGACGTTGAGTCAGTATAAATGATTGTGGGGAAAGAAACAAACTCCCCTTGTCCTTACTCAGTTATGAGGTCCCAAAGACATTTCAGTGACTTCACGCATTCGTTTTTAGCGATTATTTTGGCTTCGCAGCTGCTCAGGGCGACTAAACGTTGCTTCTTAAATGACCAAGTTATGGTATTTTCTTTCCATTTTGATCAAAATTCCAGAGTATCCCTTACTTTGTGGGATGACACACCAGCTAGCGTCAGCGAATGCGCACAAAGGACCCGTAGATGGGGTAAAAACGAGTGATGTGTCGCAGGTGTGTTTAAGATAAGAAGCGACGCCCTTAAGAGCAGTCATATGCAAATGTGTAGGCGATTTAGCATATGTCGATAGCCTAGTAATTGCAAAACCTATATCCGGCCGCGTGCAAGTCATTACAAACATTAAGGAACCGAGAAGAGATTGGTAATTGGTAGAATCGACCGGTTGTGAATCCGCAGTATCATCAAGGTTCACTTGAGGGCTTAGTGGCATGGTCTTCGGTTTGATGTCTTGAAGGCCATAATCATGGAGGATCTGCTTGATATAATGTGCCTGTGACAGATGAATTGAACCATTCACTTGTGACACATTCATACCTAGCAGATGCTTTACCACTCCTAACTCCTCGAGGACGATTTCTTGTTTTACTTTGTCCATGATGGAGGTTAGGATGGATACATTTGTCGTTGCTGCCATGATGTCATCCATGTAGACTGTTAAAAGAATGGTGCACCCAGCATTAGTGTAGTAGAAAAAACAATCGTCTGTTCTGGATGGAGTGAATTTTAATCGGGTAAGAAGCTGACACAATTTTACGTACCAGCATCTTCCACTTTGCTTGAGGCCGTAAAGTGATTTACGCAATTTGCAGACGTGATTAACTGGCGTTGATAATCCCTTGGGTGGCGATAGATATATGGTGAGGTCTATCGGTGCGTGAAGATATGCACATTTGACATCATACTGGCGCAGTGGCATCCCTGTATTTGCAGCTATGGCAAACAGTAAGCGGAGGGATTCCATTCTGATGACAGGTGAGAAAGTTAACTCATACTGGCTCCTGTAGACTTGTGACGAGCCGATAGCCACCAACCTTGCCTTGAATCTGGACACCGAACCATCAGGATTGTATTTGATGCGGTAAATTCATTTGCTCTTTAAAATTTTGACATTTGGTGGTGGAAGCTCTAAATCCTAGACTTGATGAAGCCTGAGTGAATTCAACTCATCTTGCATGGCCTCTTCCCATTGATGATGTTGGGGAGAAGCGAGTGCTTGTTCATAAGACTGGGGTGTGATTGGCGGAGTGATTAACAAGTCGGAGTCAGTAAAGTCAGTATGACATAAGGCGGCACGTTGTTTTTCTGCCTTCTCTATTAATCTTTGTGAACGTCGTAATACCGGTTGTGGGACTTCAATGGGTGGTTGGTTCACTGGTGATTTAGACGAACAAACTGGAGCATCTTCCATCGATGTGGTTTCTGATGGAGGTGTGACCACTAGCGTATCCTCAGTATCAGATAGGACCTGCATTCTTGTCTCGTCTAATGTTAAAGTGGGTGGGATTGGCGGTACGCTCTGAATGATATGTGGTTCATCAGGCTGTGGTGCTTCAAAGACTGGGGGTTCCATGTGCATTGGAAATACCAGAGGAACAGATGATGGATCTGATTTTTTTGTGAACTCTGGAAATACCTCAGGAAAGAAATGAACGGTACGTGCTCGTAAAAACTTGCTCTCATTGAGCGCATAAATAAGGTACCCAGAAGATGAAGCGGAGTATCCCATAAAAACACCACTTTTGGCACGAGCGTCAAATTTTGATCGGTGCGACTTGGGTATATAATAGTATACCAGGCAACCGAAAGGAGCTCGATATTTGATGGTCGGTTTCTTTTTGGACCATATCTCTTCTGGGGACTTAGTTTGACCTCGTCTGGGCAAAGAATTAAGATTAAAAACTACAGTAGTCGCAGCATGGTCCCAGAATCGGTGCGGAACTTTTGACGATGCAAGAAGAACTCGAATTCCATCGCAAATGGAGTGCACGGTTCTCTCAGCAACACCATTTGACTGGGGGTTCTCAGGAACGGTGAATTGTTGAGATATGCCTTGCTTCGTACAGAACTCACCTAGCTCCGCATTGGTGAATTCTGTTCCATTATCGGAACGTATATACGCCAAATTTTATCCTGTAGAGCGTTGTAGCTTTAATATTAAGTCTATTAACGCTTTTGGCGCTTCACTTTTTGTTGGAGTAGCACAAACGAAAGTTTTTCGTGAAAAGTCATCGACGGCTACTAACAGGAATTTGATACCATGGATAGAAGTTGATACAGGCATTGCTCCCACTGTATCCACGTAAAGTAGCTGTAAAGGACGTGTTGACCGTTGACCTTGCATAATGTTGTGAGGGGCGTTGCATAATCGTGCCTCAAGGCATGCAACACATGGTTGGTCATCAATTAATGGCGGCAAAACGTCAAGACCGCGCATGCTATGGTGTTTCACGGCTGTGGTGAGTTTTTTTGATGACGGATGGCCCAATGCATTGTGAAAGTCACTATAAGTGACAGCCATTGAAAGTAATGGGGGGTCCGTTCGGGAAACTGAATGGATATTTGAGACCACGGGAAGGAACGGGAGGTCCTCCACACCCGCCTGCGCAGCGATGGTCGTGCCCTTGGGTGAAGTAATGGAATAACCAGTTGGGCCGAAGTGAAGACTGTAACACTGCTTTGATAATTGATTCATGGAGACAAGATAAAGGCGCGCGTTTGGGGCATAAAGCACGTCATGGACTTTTAAAACTGCTCCTGAATCTAATAATGACGTTTTCTTAGGGTCTGCAGTATGTATCCGCTTATGGCAGCTTTGAAAAAAATCAAATAACTGTTTTTCTTTAATTACGTGAAATGAGCTGCCCGTGTCAACTATCCAATCCTTGTTTGGAACACCAACACAGTTGGCTGCAGGTTTCTTGCTTTGTCCTTTTGTACCCGATTTGCAAGGCTTACGCTTAGGACGTGAAGCTGATGCACGAGGCATACGCTTTGTTGATCCAGGATCCTGCGAACGAGGGGGTATCGCGGTGCGTGAAGTAGCTGTACCTGCAGTAGTGGGATAAATTTTAGACGGACAATTATTACGTGTCCTCGACCTCCACAATTATGGCATGTTACATCATTTGTTCGACGGGCATTTGGATGCGGACGTGGGGAAGAAACAGAGGTGGCACATGAGGCTACACCTATTGAGGAATTTAGCGTGGTGTGGTCCTTAAAAACTACATTTAGTTGACTCAGGAAAGTTTCAATTGACATTGATGGACCACGAGTCTCAATGTAGTATAAGTTGAGGGTAGACCAGCGACCATATGGTCAATCAAAATCTTATCATCCAGAACCAGGGATACGGCTCCAGCCTGAGCATGGATTTGTAGCGCTCTTGCTACATAGGCATTCGGATCATCAGCGTCTAAGAAACGCAAGGCTGAGAGGCGCCGCATTATTTCAGCCTGTGTCACTGAATCCGGCCTTCCATATCGACGCATAATTGCTTCCCACAATGTATAGGGATTGTCATCTTGAAGGATGATGACAATATCATCACTCACCATACTCAGGAGGTAATGCCGTACTCTTGCCTAATCAAGGCGCATGGATGAGCTGGCTGATGCTTCTGTAGGAAGAGAGAACTTTTCTTGGACATATTTAACTAGCCCTTTGGTTTCGAGAAAGGTTAAAACTCGATACGTCCATTGAATATAATTGGCACTCGTTGGCCTAGGGTGGAAACGACCCTCTTCAAAATATGATTCCTCCATATTGTATTAAAATAAAAGAAAGAAACCACGAACCTCTGCTACCATATGTTCAGAGGGGGAAGCAAAATAATATAATATTTAAGGGGTGATACTTTAAAAGAAACGCCGAAACTTAAGAATGAACGTGGCTCGTTAAAGACTTTTATTTTGCTTTAAAAAATGCAATATTTATTCATTAAGTATCAAAAATGTTCTATACAAAAGAATGTTCTATACAATATGGTCAATTGAGGAATAGGCATTGCGATCTCAATTACAAAAGAGAAAATATTTCTCGGAATATAATAAAGAAATACTTGAATGTATGTAAATACAGCAAAACACTGTATCGAGAAATATTAAATTGCTACATGAGTGAATTAACTTTATATATAAAAAAGAATTGAAATTCCCATTAAAATGTCTAAAGAAAGACTGAGGAATGTTAAACAATTATTAATGGGGGGAAAAAATGAAATTGTGCAGCATGGCATCCCTTATGCGCGTTATTGTTGAAATAGCATTAAAAGAAATTTCATTATTGCCTTATGGATTAACCCGCAAAACAATGCTGCTCGATAAAGAATCATGGCTGCCGCGAGAAAGTGAGAAATTCAATAAGAAAGTAAACATCGAACGGCAGGGTAGGAGTAATTCGCAGAGCATTGGAATGAAAATAATAAATGGAATATGAACGCCATGCTGCAGATAAGGAATGACGTGGAGGACCAGAAAGAGGGACGACTGGTCAAGCCAGTTGCTGGAAGTGGTCTGTCTGAAATTAAAAAAATCAGTAACCACGGAAGGAACTTCAACAATAGTGGGACACACATCCTCGCGCTCACGAAAATTATTCGCGAGGGACAACTAGCTGCAGACAGTGATAATCACGTTGAGATTTGTTTATTAACATTTATTAAAACAATATATGCTCAACAATCACTGTCTGCAAAAACTGTAAAACAAACTTAAAGAATAGAAAAAATAGAAACTTAAATTATATCTATATTTTACATAAAAATCTGAGTTTTCCCGAACAATTTGTTTAGATGCACCACAGTGCGTTGGGAAGATATATTAGTTTTTTCTTTCCAGGGAAATTATTGTGTAGAAGCTGTTTGAGTTTATAGAAAAATACTTGGCAATTTAGGTTAGGTTAGGTTAAGTCAATTGGATTTGTTAATTTTAAAGGTAAGTATATCCTTAAATATATTAGCTTTTTAGTTTTATCAAATAATTTTTTAAAATTAGATAAAATTCGATTTGATAAATTATCTATACTTTTAAAGCGATAGGAATTTATAGAACCGGGCAAAACAATTTTCTTTTACCACGTGGTCCGTTAAGACGGGTTACTCGTCAAAGAAGTGACGTGATTTTAGAGCATAGGATATAGCAATTTTTCTTAAATGTCGAATAAACATATTTCTTCTGCTTTTAGCATAGTTGATGTTAATTTTATTTTGTTTTTATAGGATATGAGCTTTGTTTGTTTGATTATGCAACATTCTATATTTTTTTATTGTACACAGTCCAGTCACAATAATATGTAATGGTTATCCTGTCAGTAGTCGGAATAACCATCTTTCACTGCACAGACAGCTGCGAGGTGAGCAGGAAGAGAGTCAGTTAGGTTCTGGAAGTTATTGACAGGGATGTGAAGCCATGCCAATTCCACAACATAGGTTGCGCGGTGGAGGATCCATGGCGCGAACAACCTGATCGAGGTGGTTCCACAGATGCTCTGTGGGGTTTAAATCTGGGGAGTTTGGGGGGCCAGCGGAGTACAGTAAATGCATCTGCGTGCCCTTCGAACCATGCACGGACACTGCGTGCTGTATGGCACGCCACATTGTCCTGCTGGAAGATGCCATCGTGCTGAGGAACCACAATCTGCAGGTAGGGGTGGACATTGTCCGAAAGGACAGATGCGTACTTCCATTGATCCATGGTGTCGTCCACAATGATGAGTGCACCCAGGAAATGCAATGAAAATATTCCCCAGACCATAATGCTGCCTCCTTACGTCTGGACCCTTGCACCACGTGTTACAGGGTGTTTGTTTTCTGACGCTGAACGCCGTACATTCCATCGCCCATCTGTCCGATGGAGCATAAACCGTGATTTATCGGAAAAATTCACCTTTTGCCAATCTGTTACTCTCTATTTGCGGTTAATATCAGTCTTGTCTGCCGCGGAGCCAACTGTCATTGAGGATACCTGTTTGGTAGCCACCTAGTTCATCGGGGAGGTCAGTTGGTCCACGGTTGCAAGTCTGTTTGCTTGCATGTATCTCAGTAGCAGTCATTCACCTGTCATCGATGGCCCATGGTGCCCCACACTTGGCATGTCACTGATTTTGGGTATTGCTATTCTGCCATGCATGGTACACTTTCACCACAGTGGCACGGGAACAGTTCCAAAACTAGCAGTTGCGGAAATACTGCCACCCTTGGCTCGGAAGCCAATGATCATGGAGGTCGGATAAATGGTGAAAGTTTCGCCAAGACTCCAACAATTGCAACGTTTTCTACTTCCCTCTAACACCCTTCCTACATTCCCCAACTCTGATACTGGTACATACCTTCTGGATTTTTTGAAAATTTTTTTTAGATTCATGCATTGCCCCCGACTTTGCATATGTGTACAAATTTTCTGCAAGATCGGAATAGTGGAAGAGGTTGAAATATTGATCAGAAGATTTCATCCATCAAACATGACCCAATTGGCGAAAGTTATATAGGCGTTGTAATAATAATAATAATAATAATAATAATAATAATAATAATAATAATGCATCTGCATAATAATTTGTAACCAGTTACAAGTACATTTTAATTTTTACTGCTTTGTGGTACTAGACTATTAGTCTTATTTTCAATGTTCCTTTCTAAATATAATAAATTTTTATTATAATTTAAAATCAATTGGTTTTTTTTTAAATAAAAGATACACAGGATATCCCAAAGGTACACATCCTAAATGAAATATTGAATAGAGGACCTGCATACCTAAGAGATTCACCCCCATGTAAGGTATCTGAATTATTACGCTTATGATTTTATTAACGATATTAACAATTTTGTGATTTTGTCAGTAATCCTGAAAATATAGAAGTTGGTGGCAGACACTTCGAACATTTATTGTAATGACATGTTTTCCAAATAATATGTGTGGTTTTTCGTAATCCACTTGTAGGAACCTTTAAGATGGTTTAGCTGTTCCCAGAGTAAATATGTCATGTGTAAATATGTGAATAAAAAGTACGCAATTTGTCCAAAAGTGTCCACGAAACTGAAAATCTAAACGTTTGGGTGGTTTTCATTGGAAAATAGAAGAATTTAGCCAAAAGTGTGCAATAAACTGGAAATCCATAAGATTTGAGTGGAATTGAGTAAAAAATGACATAAGTCGGGGACAAATAAAAATAAATTGAATGGTAAAAGAATATTATAAGTAACTAGCAGTTGCCCGGGATAATTACACTTGCACAAACTTTTCCTTTCATTGTTAGTCATGAGATATATATTGTTGGTTCATGCAGTGTGTTTATGAATTGCGTGCTGATACCATTGTTGATACCTATTGTTGTACCAACTTTGCCTTGCATTGTTGGTCATGAGATATTTCTCATTAATATGCCTTGCCATAACCATAAATATCGATTTTTTATCGATATTTATTATTTTTCCGAAATCTGAGGTAGACAGTGACCTTCCTCGTGCTTTAAAGGTCATGTATGCGAAATTTTATCAAGATCGGACTAAAACTGTAGATTTGTATAAAAAACAGACACACAGACACACCCAAAAACATCCTTCTTTATATATATAGATAGATGTGTCAAGGTTAAGAAAGAAAATTAAAAGTACCTCACATGAAAATAAACGAGGCCTTTCGTTCATTTTATTCAAAGACCTTCTTCAGGTATAAACTTTTTGAAAGTGATAACTGATTCTTTCTCTCAGTAAAGGATAAAAAATATAAATTTAAATAGTTATATTGTTGAGAAGCATTGTTGCATCATCTGGTTGTTTACATCTGTAAACTGAAATTACGAAAAATGTTAATAGACAATAGTTTCCAATTAATTTTATTAGAAATATTTTTTGGAAATTTATTGGAAAAATTGTGTAAAAAAGAAAAATGACCAAATTCCAAATGTAAATTCACATCAAAACAAAAATTATGTAACATTTAATTATCACCCATAATTGAATAGAACCCTTAAAAGTATAATAAAAAGAGAAAAGAATGATAAGTATAAAAATCGCCTTTAAAAATAAAATGACAATAGGAAACCTTTTATTGAACCGAAAATTAGATCATAATAATAATAAACTTATAAAAAATAATGATATCTATAAAATTCCTTACAAAGAATGTAATGACCACTACATAGGGCAAACAAAGGAGTGTGATATACAGAATTGATGAACACAAATACCAAATAAAAATATAATGAAAGTAACCAACATTTTTTACATAGAAAAAATAAAAATCACAACATTGACTGGGAAAATATAAAATAATATAAAAATTCTTGAAACAGAAAAACATTGGCAATAAAGACTAATTCTAAAAAGTTATCATATAAACAAATCAAAACACTGTGTAGCCCAGCATTCCCATATATTAGATAAAAAATGGGAAATATTATAATTATTGACTTTTATAATGATGTCCTTTTAATTTTTCCTTTTACTTATTAATTTATAATATTTTATATTTATATACTTTGTAAATATATCCTTATAATATTTTATATTTATATATTTTGAAAATATAACATTTTAAATATTTCAATTTACAGATATAAACAATCAGATGATGTAACAATGCTTCTCAACAATATAACTATTTAATTTTAGGCAGTGGCTACGTACAGTGCAACCTTGTACGCCTTCCATTCAATACAAAGGAAGTGGCTAGCTATACCGCCATCTACCAACAGTTTCAGACTCCAAACTTTCTCTAATTTCGAAACAAACAATATGGCAGATTCCCATCGATTAGTGGAAAAATGCAACGTTTTAAACAATTTTATCTTAGCTTCAAGCAGCTAATATGGACTAGAATGAATATTGTTAATTGGGAAAAACTTTACCATCTTCCCTATCTGGTTAAATTGAACTATCTGACTACGACGCAATACTAGATGCCACTTCTACAATACTAGTACGTGGACGCTAACGCTTCGCTCACGGCGACCCCGAATTATAAACATACCCCCAACATATTTGGTTACAGGGGGCAGTTGGTTTCCCCTCGGCCGGTTACAGGGGCAGTTGGTTTCCCCTTCTACATTACTAGTACGCGGATGCCATCGCTCTGCTAACGCTCCGCTCCAGCGTCCCCTGCCCACGGCACACGCTCCCTTGCTTCGCTCACGGCGACGTCGATTTATATACATACCCAACCTATTTGTTTACAGGGGGCAGTTGGTTTTTCCTCTCGGCCGGTTACAGGAGGCTAATGATCCGTATATTTTAGTGGTCACAGAAATGGCTGCCAGAAAGTTACGGGACCTCATTTTATGGTTAAACCAACACTAGAACGCTCAAAAAATGCTGGCTTACCTTTAAGGCATGGTTCCTTTCGACAATGGCTAATCATCCAGAAAGCAGAAAAAAAGAAAATCTGAAATCCACATGACCGTGACATGCCAATTGTGTGGTTGCTATAACAACAGGTAGCCAAAACACGCCTTCTAATGTCGGAATCCATACAATACTGTTTTGATTCTGTCGGCAGATGGCGGTACAGCTTGCCTCTTCCTTTGCATTGAACGGAAGACGTACAAGGTTGCACTGTACGTAGCCACTGCGTTAATTTTATATTGTTTATCCTTTACTGATAGAAAGAATCAGTTAACACTTTCAAAAAGTTTATACCTAAAGAAGGTCTCTGAATAAAATGACCGAAAGGCCTCGTTTATTTTCTAGGTGATGTACTTTTAATTTTCTTTCTTAATAAATTGGATGATAATTTTATTAAGAAATGAATTCTTAAGGCTACATTTAATCACTTACCTTAAATTAAAATTAATGTCATGTATTCAGGAGGAATTTCGCAGTGGAAACGTTAGAAATAAGACAACAGACAACAGAGTATAGCTTTTGGCTTAATTAATTTATTAAACAACAAAATTAGTTAATTGAGTACAATTAAACTATACATTAGACGGGCTATGATATTGCTTACATGCAAGAAACGCATGAGGTCAGTGACTTGCCCGATCTGAGAAAAAGAACTCAGATTTACACAAAAATTGATAGAGCTGATAAGAGAAAAACAGCTCACCGCAGTAAGGCTGCGGATAATTAGCTAACATACAGGAGCGGTCATAAAGACGCCCTACTAATTAAGCGAACAGTAAAATTTGCAGGGATACTTTAATTACAAAGAAATTATAAAGAATTTGGCCAATAATAACTGATAATTTAATGCCGATGGTCGCTAAGCTTAATTACAGTGGGACATTGCGGAAGCAGTATTACCACCTGAAGAGCAGGAACATGGGAATGAAGAGAACTCTCTAACTAATTTGCTCACTGCATGTTCACAGTACATGAACGGCTACGCAATAGCGTTTAATATCCGGCTTGAAGCCGTTGATAACTAGAATAAAAGGAAGAAAAAAAATAGGAATAGAGAGACGTGTAACGGCCTCTTATCTTAACCTTACAATCTAAGCTAAAGCATATGAGGGCGGTGCTCAGCTCGCCTGCTAAGAGGAGGAAATAATGCATTAATGGCAATTCCCTAGAGCAGTCAAATAACTGCATGAATAGAATTAAGCAACACGCTCGAGCGGGAAGATTGAGGTTAAGTATACGAGTGAGATTGAGACTAAAGGTGAGGGCAAAATTTACTAGCCAAAAATTGACCCACCTTGAGTAGGAACCTTGTCACCCAATCCATGTCACCAGAAGACTTCATGCGTCCAAAGAGCAATCCATATGCAGCGGGCGAAGGGCGAATCTGGCGTCTGGACAAGAGTTTGATTCTCCGTCCTGAACATGCTGCCTTCTGAAACCATCCTGTCCTTGTGGCTCAGCAATTAAATGAAACGGGGCTCACTGCTCGAAGCTGCAATGTTCATATCACGAGAGAGAGAACAAATAAAGTCCAACATAAATGGCCACGAGTCTTTTGCGGGGCTTGTCGTACTTCACAGGCTGAACTCTCGATCTGAAAACCTTGTTGAGCTTGTCGGTCTCCTGCAGCCACAGTTCCAGAAAATTCACTCGTGATTCTGGAGATCGACACGATTCCTCGAGACCGGAATTTTCCGTGACCTATTCCTTTGGTTTCAAAACTCGTCTCCTCGATTTGAATCTTCCCGCTCAGAATCCTCGCGCTCGTGCCGTTTTCTTTGTCGCTTCCTCTTAGTTCGCCTACGATGCTTTCTCTTGCTGCCGCCAACTGAGATGGTTATTATTTTAGCAATATTGTCAAGAGATGGCAACGCCATTTCTCCAAGCTTGCTCTCCGATCGAGACCGATGATTGGGAGCCTTGGTCGAAGCATCTGTCTCCACACTTGGTGACATGCTCGCCTCCTCCTTCTCTTGATCACTATTACTGCAGGGAGTGCCAGTACGCTTGGAACAAAAACGCCCCTGATTAGACAGCATCAGTGTTATGGGGGTGTTTTTGCTGCTAGCATTAGTGCTGCTCGCCTTTTCCTTAGTATTTCCCCGTCTTTGCCTGGCGAAAAATTTTGCAATGAGGCCCTTATATCTATACCTCGTCTCAACTTCAGTTAAGAGTGACGTCACGGAATTAGATTGCTTACCATAGTGCACAACATTGTATCCTTCTGCCGTTAGACTAGTACTACATTTTATTACATTAGACCTTCCTATAATCCAATTATAATCGCGTAGATAGAAAAGTCGAATGGTATCAGTCAGATATCTTTTTTTAAAGTAATTTTTAATATACTTTAATCCTCTTCGTGCAAACTCGACCATCTCTTTCATTTCTTTGTTAAATAGCAGAACAATTCATGAGAGAGAGAATTGTATTTCTCTCTCTCATGTATTCTAGTATCCACAGATTCGTAAGGTCAGTTTTTAATTTATTCTTTAGCTTAGCATAACAATTGTTGTTTAGCTTTTGATACGAAGTGTAAATAAAAACAATTGATTGCTGTTTGAAATCTCGTATTACTCAATAAAACCTCTGATAGAGAAGTGCTCCCTCCCTGTGGTGCCATTTGACAAAAAAAATATACAAAGTTTAAATAAAAATAATTTTAAAATACATTAGTGGTTCTTAAAGTGCTTTATTTAATTTTCATCGATGAAGAAAAGAAAGATTTCTTAAAATAATGTCATTAATCACGATGGCTTCTCTCAAACTTGAACCCGAGATGCAGGAGCAAGTGATGGAGCATTGCTCGCGATATGGTTGGTAAGTTGTCATTGGCGTTTATGTATCTCACCAGACGGTTTAATGTGGGGCATTCGTTACGGGAAAAATAGTGGTGTACTTTTAATCAAATGGCTGATTTATCAAAATCGTCATACTTGCTGAAAGAATCTTTAATGGCATTTCGTTTCACAGACTTGTTCGGTGTTGACACCTTGCCTTTCTTCAGCTCCTTCTTGACTCTGTAGACTGTCGCTGCCGAGACTCCAGTTAAATCCGTAACCAAATCTACGATGTCACTCACTGATTTATCAGAGTTCTGGTCTACCAATTTGCTGTAAATGTTAAGTATAATCTGCTTCGCTTGACTGTGGTAAAGTTTTCCTTTCACGTTCTTGACGTAGGAACTAGATGCCGCCATCTTGCATTCGAATAATCTCCAATACAGTCAAAGTTTATTTTGTTTATTTTTTTTTAAAATTTCGTGAAATGGCTTTTTTATACGCAGATTTTTTATTATATCAATGAGAAAAAATATGAAAAATGATTTCAGAAAGAATTTTGAAATTTATATACAGAAAATTATAGGAACTATTTCTTCATGCGGACGAAAGGCAACTGCTTCACTCTTGATTGAGTGGGTTAAGCCGGGCAGCCCACATCCAGAGCTTTTCCCTCTGTTTCAATCGCCATCACATATGTCGCTTGTCGTAACATTTCTTATATTTAAGATTGGCCCGTTGAATGTTACGACGCACCTGCCGTAAAATTTTTATGAAATGGGCCTCATCTGGCCCTTTTTGTTTGCTGGCATTTACATATTTATTAATTGAAGGTGGAATAGATATTTGCTTTCCTCGATCAGCGAAGTAAGGAGTCATCCTAGTTGACTTGGACACTGATGCATTTATAGCAATTTCTGCTATGGTGAGAAATTCATCCCAGTCCGACTTCTCTAGGTTTAAGTAATTTCAGAGAATTTGGATGACTGTTTGGTTGGTCCTTTCCGATTGACCGTTGGACTGGGGATGGTATGCACTGGAGAATTTTAGGACTTTGAAAATGAAACACCATAGATCGGCGTTAAACTGCTCGTTGCGGTCTGAGATTATGGCCTGTGGAAAGTCATGAATCTTAATTATCTTGTCAACTAGCAGCTTAGCAGTTTCTTCCGCTGAAATGTTGACGTGACAGGAGAGTAAACGGACTCTTTTGGTTAGTTCGTCCATTACTGTTAGAAGTGCGTCATGCCCTCTTGCTGGTCGTGGAAGGGGAATAACGAAATCGATCGAAATATAGTATGCCACCTGTAAGGGGGAACTTCTAGGGGTTGTAAATCCCCATATGCTTTTTGCCTGTCAGTTTTGTTGGCCTGACACTCGGAACATGCATTGACCAAACTGATTATATCTTTGTTCAGGTTCTGCCAAATAAACTGACATCGGGCCTCCTGAACTGTTTTATACACTCCTAAATGACCAGCAGTAGGGTTCTGGTGAATAGCTGCCAAAATTAATTCTAATAATTTCTTTGTTGAAGTTTGAAGCATCCTATTCCCCAATTGGTCCTATTTATAAATCATCTCCTCTTCGACAAAATACAGCGCCGTAATGTTTTCTAATCGCGCTTTCGCGAAGCTACAATGCTGATAGCCTTCGCGAATTTCTCTTAACAAATCCGCATTAAGATTCCAAGTAGAAATAGCTGCCAAAACTACGGGAGGACTACTTATCTGTTTCGTGTCCTTTTTAGTTTGAGTTTTTAGGTGCTCTGCTAATTCCTTTGCCTGTTTTAGTGACCTTGGCTTCCCTTTTTCTAAATCACGCTTTAATTTTTTGGGAAACGCTTTTATGTACATTTGCGTCTTTTCATTTTCTGTAATATTTTCCAACTGATTAGACAATAGCTGGAAACATTGATTAAACTGGAATAACTCTTGCTTATGGAAGTTGATCTCGTTCAAGGATTTATATATGTACTGTTCCAGTTTGATTTGCTCTTTACTTAAGTTTCTCGTAGATGCCTGTTTTGCCTGCATCTTAGGAACAAATTCTTTAACCTTCTTAAAAGAACTAATAACGTTGATGTTAAAACAAACCGATAATAGGCCTGGTCTGAAAAAGACACAAAGTTTTGCAATTTAAATACAGACTTAGCAATAAGCTTACACCTGCCAAAAGTATATACTCTGAGTACTAAAATTTGCCAAAAACCGGAATATTGTTTCACTTACACAACCAAGACGAAGCTCCATTAATAAAACCCCATAAATATTGCCAAAACTCCAAGAAACGCACCGCAAATGTGTAGTAATCTAATAAATATTTCCAAATACGACGCACACTTCCCCTTCTCTTTTAAATTGTGAAGAACTAATAGTGAGCACATGAAGAGAGGGTAGCAAAAAAAATTGTTTGACTGAAAGTGCGCTTAAACTGCGTGCCCGCAAAAAATGGTTTGTAACTTTTTTTGCCAAGGGTGCGACGGTTAGGAATAAAATTTATATTTAGCTGGGTCCAAACCACGGACTGCTAATATGCCTGCCAAAAGAATATACTCTGTGTCACGTATTTATGAGCAATTGCACAGTGAAAATATTAGAAAAAAGAGATCGGACAACAGAGTATAGCTTTTGGCTTAATTAATTTATTTAACAACAAAATTAGTTTATTGAGTAAAATTAAACTATACAGTAGATGGGCTACGATCTTACATACATGCAAGAAATGCATGAGGTCATTGCCTTGCGCGATCTGAGAAAAAGAACTCAGATTTATACAAAAATTGATAGAGCTGATAAGAGAAAAACAGCTTGCCTCAGTAAGGCTGCGGTTAATTAGCTAACGCACAGGAGTGGTCATAAAGACGCGCTTTTAACTAACAGAGATACTTTAATTACAAAGAATTTATACAGAATTGGGCCAATAATAACTGATAATTTAATGCCCAAGATCGCTAAGCTTAATTACAGAGGGACATCGTGGAGGCAGTATTTCCTCTGGAAGAGCAGGAACATGGCAATGACCATATGTAAACAACGATGCAATAGCGTTTAATGTCCTGCTTGAAGCCATTAATAACTAGAATAGAGGGACGAAAAAAATAGGAAGTGAGAGACATGTAACACCCTCTTATCTTAACTTTACAATCTATGCTAAAGCAAATGAGGTCGGTGCTTACGCCGACTGCTAAGAGGAGGATATAATGCATTAATGGCAGCCAAATAACAGCATGAATAGAACTTAAGCAATGCGCTTGAGCGGGAAGATTGAGATTAAGTATAAAAGTGAGACCGAGACTAAAGGTGAGGGCAAAATTTATTAGCAAAAAAGGTGAGTAGGGAGCCAGGTCGCCCAATCCATGTTTCCAGAAGGCTACATGCGTCCAGGGAGTACCCCATGTGCAGGTTTCACTGGGAATCCAGGAGGTGTCCAAAAAATCAAGTAGCACGATTGAGAAGGCATCTAGGTTAGCTGAGATGAGCAACTTTCGCAGAATGGACCTCGCTCGGGGCGGCTACGATGCTGAAGAGGGCGGAGGGCGAATCTGGCATCTGGATGAGAATTTGGTTCTCTGTCGTGAACGTGCTGCCTTCTGAAACCACGCTGTCCTCGTCGCTCGGCAAATGGATGAAATGGGGCTCACTGGTCGAAGCTGCAAAGTTCATATCATGAGAGAGAGAAACAAATAAAGTCCAACATAAATGGCCACGAGTCGCTTGCAGGGCATGTCGTATTTCACGGGCTAAACTCGCACATTCCCTCTCTGAAAGCCTTGACGAGGTTGTCGGCCTCCTGCGACCACAGTTCCAGAAAATTCGCTCATGATTCTGGAGATCGACACAATTCCTCGAGACCGGAATTTTCCGTGACCTATTCCTTTGGTTCCAAAACTCGTCTCCTCGATTTGAATCTTCCTGCTCAGAATCCTCGCGATCATGCCATTTTCTGCGTCACTTCTACTTAGTCCGCCTACGACGCTTTCTCTTGCTGCCGCCAACTGAGTTATTTTAGCAATATTGTCAAGAGATGGCGATGCCATTTCTCCGAGCTTGCTCTCCGATCGAGAGAGATGTGTGGGAGCCTTGGTCGAATCGTCTGTCACCACACTTGGTGACATATAAGAGCTAATGGCTTAATTAGTTCTTAAGAAATATAATGATATCTATGAATAAGAATGAGCACTGATACGTAACACCAACACTTATTAAACTTGTGATGGAAACACCTTATGCACAATTAACACCGTTCTAATGTACATTGATTCCAATATCACTTTATCGAGGCATAGTATCAAATGGACTCGTAGCACTGTTAATAGCAACAATAATTAATGAGGACAATAAAACGTGGAAACAGTCGAATACGTTGGAGAGACGCACTTTCTTTATACGGTGTAGCAAGCACAGTTATCGGTAAGTTTGAAGACACAAATCGGTAAACAACGTTGAAAGGTGAAAATCAAATCCTCTCAAAACTAGAACAACATGGCTAAATCTTAGTTGGTGATGAAATGAAATCTGTAGGAATAGAATGTCAAGTTGAGACGCAAATAAATACATCTGCCCTTTACTTAGCAACCAATATTGCCTGGCGAACAAAGACGCGAATACGCTCTCACAGCACCAGAATAAAAAGATGTCCTTTTGAAATTAGGCTTTTTATCGAACGAGAATAAAACCTAAATGTCTTCACGTAATGCACTAGACCGTATGGCCAAACACTGCACACTTGCAAATCATAACGAAGCTCATAGCTTCTCAGTTCAATAAATGTTCTCCATGACAGTTCCACACAAGAAAATACGGAGTTCAACCACACAATTAATGGAAAGAGAGCTATTTCATTGTCGTATCGTGCAAAGAGAAAAGCTCAGGAGTTTCCATTGTACGGAAAAAATCTTCTTGTGATTCCGACGTTCAGCTGACTTCGTCGGCGTTCGCTGGAGACAGTGAATTGGTCATCTTCTTGACTGGCTCTCTTGCTATCGCCAGGAGGGATTTACCCACTTGGTTCTGAGGTATGGCGATATGGCTAGGCACGCCATTCTTCTCCTGCCTGTTCCAACCTCGCTTTTCTGACCTTCTGCCTCTCTTTCACCCACTCACGTCTTCATCTCGAGCTTCTCTCTCTCGCTCCTGATTCGTTCCCCGCGTGTTGCATTTCGACGAGGAGTATTACGTCGTCTCGCTTTCCAAATCGATGAATAGAAATACCGGGTGTGGAAAAAATCGACGCTGGCATCGGAATTCCAGATGGCATCTGAATTCCATCACAAAATATCAATTTTATTATGAAACTCCTAATTTTACCTTTAAAATTGCATTCTTTATTAACCTATTACATGTACTGTTTTTTTTCTGACAGTCTGTTAGTAGTAAAGTCCCCCTCGGTGCCGAAAGAGGGGAGGCACGTGCACCCCTTTTCTAGGTGTTTAAAGGGTTAAAAGTTGTCAAAGGGTTGATTTTCCATTGATTTATTAATTTTTAATAGGGTTGGATTGATTTTTGCCATTGATTTATTAAGTTTCAATAGGGTTGGATGGATTTTTGCCATAGATTTATTAATTTTTAATAGATTTTTAATGAAATACCTACCAGGTAACCACAGGTGCTCTTTCAGGTGACCTCCAAAATAACCAGGTAAATAAAGGGTTAATTTTAATGAATTACCTGCTAGGTAAACCCCAAAAATAGCCAGGTGTCCCCAGGTGTTCTTTCAGGTAATCCCAAAATAAACAGGTAACCAACAGACAGATGTTGTCTTCCGAGTAAGCAAAGGGTTGACAGGTGTTACTTTACAGATGGTAAAATGATTTGGTCCCTCACATTCGTTTTTACCTAATTACTTATTTCTTTTGTTTTTATTTAGCCGGAATTTTTTTTATTTTATTCATTAACTAGCAAAGGTACCCGGCGTTGCCTGGGATAACTACACTTGGATGTAAACAGAACAATCTCCAAAAATTAAATTAAATTTTGCAATATCTTAAAAATAAACACATGAAAATGCTTAGAATTAATACAGTAAAAATTCTAAATGAAAATTCGAAAAAAATCTTTTTAAAGGCTCACAATGGCTGGACCTCTCCAAGAATGCCACTGCTATTTTAAATAATTTCTTACTCACGTAATCTTACCTTAGATGTATACTTAGTGTTGTTGCAATTTCCACTCTTCTCTCGATGTGTTGAAGCAAAATTTGGCCATTCATCACTTTGTGCAGTCTAGCGGTCGCGGATTCTTCTATTTACTTGCTTCCCATTTGCTCAATACACCACGGAGCTAAAGGAGTGCTTCCTCTGTCGTCTTTCCACTCTTTCTCAATAGTCTGCTAACTCTCCATTATCTCTATATACTGATCATTTTTAATGATTTTCAAGAAATTGTTAAGTACTAAGAACTCTCTTTTCTAAGAAAAGCCTGAATAACAGGAATTTCTATGCATTGTTACAAATTGAAACTTATCCATATTGCATCATCATTTTATATTCATTGTTATAATTCTTGGAAACGATTGCTTTATCATTGCATCATCATTTTGAGCTCATTGTTATTGGTGAATTGCGTGTTGAAACCATTGTTGATACCTATTGTTGCACAAACTTTTATTTGCATTGTTGGTCATGAGATATATATTGTTGGTCCGTGCAGAGTGTTTGTGAATTGCGTGTTGATACCATTGTTACAAAAACTTTGTCTTGCATTGTTGGTCATGCGATATTTCTCATTAATATGCCTTGCCATAACCATGAATGTCGATTTTTTATCGATAATTATTATTTTTTCGAAATCTGAGGTAGACAGTGACCTTCCTCATGCTTTGAAGGTCATGTATGCGAAATTTTATCAAGATCGGAATAAAACTGTATATTTGTATAAAAAACATACAAACAAACAGACCCACAAACATCCTTCTTTATATATATAGACTACACGTCCTAATTAACATTATGGATTCAAGGTGCTCAGTTTGTATTTTTATTGATTTCACACCTTCTATTTACATTCCTTTAAATACATCTGATCACTCCTATTGCTTTTATTTAATTATCACCCGCAGGGTTTGGAGGTGTTCGTGGTTTAGCTAAACAAACAAACCATTCAGAAAAAGATACACGTGATTGGTTAAGCGGTATTCCACCTTTCACGTTACACAAACCTATTAGACATCGTTACCCTCGTAATCGCATGCATGTTTTTGCACCGTTCGATCAATTTCAAGTGGATTTAGGCGAACTAAGCAGTTTATCAAAGCAGAATGATGGGTATAAGTTTCTTCTCACGTGCATTGATGTGTTCTCGCGATTTGCCTGGGTCATGCCTTTAAAATCCAAGACGGGTCTTGAGCTTCAGAAAGATTTTCAAAAAATCTTTACAGAAGGGCAAGTCCCTCTAAAAATCAACAGTGATAAAGGTAAAGAATTTTTAAATAAACACTTTCAAGATTATTTTAAACGACTGAATATTATATTCTTTGCGACAGAATCAGATTTAAAAGCAGCAACGACTGAGCGTTTTAACCGTACATTTAAGGGGCGAATGTTTAGGTTTTTCATTTACTCCAACAAACAACAACAACAATTGAAAGCTACAACAATCGTGTTCACAGATCTTTAGGTATTGCACCGGCCGCTGTGAACGTTCAACGGCCCTTGTGGTTGAAGCAACGTCTCTATTACAATTCAGCACCCCATACGACTCCGAAATTAAAAATTGGTGATGTAGTACGCATTTCAAGGGTTAAAAATATATTTGAGAAAGGTTATTTACCGAATTGGACAGACGAAGTTTTTTCGGTGTCAAAAATTATAATGCGAAAACCTGTCGTATATAACATTAAAGATTATAACGATGACGAGATTGCAGGTGTGTTTTATAAGCAAGAATTACGAGTGAAAACCCCCCAAAGTTTTTGTCATTGAAAGGATATTAAGATGGACAACGAGAGGGGGTGTACGAGAGGCACTCGTTAAATGGCGCAATTACCCCGATGGTATGGTTGCGAAAATGATCTTTTAAACCTATGGCAAGCTGTTTCACTCATCAGTCGCACACTTGAATTGTCTACATATACAAAGAGTCTGATTTCTACATTACACTTCCGTCCAACACGCATTCCGGTGTTGGAAAACATGTCAATACAACAGCTCACTTTTACACCAGACTACCATACAATTCAAAGTTTCATGGGAAGTTGGTTTGACAGAAGTTCACCAGCATTTTTCAAGAATGTTACAAATGTCAACAACGCCTTTAAAGTCAGTTTTCATAGCGTTATGCTGGAGAAGTACCAAGTTTAATATTGCTAAACCAGATGGATTTGCAAGTCTCGTAGACTTTGCGTATAAAGTGGAATCAGCCTTACAAAACTTATTTGAAGGATATTGTCTTTTTTCACGATCCAATTCTCAACAGCCACATTATCTTGAGTTTACCTCCAAACGCAAAGATATGTTTCACCACAGAGGCATTCTGCAAAATGTTTAATGTAAGTCTATACGAATTCTTAGAAGGACGAGTTCTTAATTTCACAATTTCTGTTGTTTATTTATCCAGAGACACCCGCTTCGCACCATCATGTTGTTGAATTTAAGAGCACTAAAATTCGACACACAGGTGGTGCCCTTTATTTTTTACAAATTAATTTAGGGCTCTACGGAATTCAACTGGGTTTGGTCGACGGACTTTAACATTTTACAGTTACACAGGTCGAATCATTGAATTCTCTAGAGTAACAAACGTTGGTTGTGTCACACGCCGCTTTCTCAATAAGAAATTAAAGACTCCGATTGAAATTCCATTAAATGATGTGAATAACGGTCTCATCACTGTTTCTGTTTATGATCCAATTGATTTACCAGGCCCGATTGACTTTAAAATTCCCGAAGGTTATTTTGAGAAACGTAGTGACATCATTGATGCATTAGTGAAATTGATTCCACGAAAAGAAAGACCCTTTTACAACATTAGTCTTAAGCATAACAACTGCTTACATTTCCAATGTAAAGAGAAACGTTATATCAGTTTTAGTGATGGTTTGGCTTTCCCTCTAGGTTTAAATTCAGACCAGTTCAACGTCGAGCTAACACAAGGTGAGGGTTTGATTCCTATAGATCTTACAAGAGGAATCCATAGTTATTATCTATATAGCGATATAATTCAGCCTCAACTCGTTGGGGATACTTTTGCACTGCTCCTACGGATTATTCCCGTATCACATGCTAAACGCGAAATGCTTTATCAAATTTCCCTACACCTGATTACTATCCATTAAGCAAAAAATCCATCTTTGACACGATTGAAATCGCAGTGCATTCAGATCATAGGGACCTGTTATCGTTTTTAGCTGGCAAAACGCTTGTAAAATTACATTTCCGTCAGAAGTAGTTGTAGTGCTCAGACACTTGTCTTTCTCTCCTTCAAAAATGTATATTCCATATCATCCAAGCCAAGAGACTATTTTATGTTATTATTTAAGTCAGCAAGGTCGAGGGCTACCTGTATTGAAAGGGGCAGCGTTTCAGCGTGGTAGTGGTTTAGAGGCTGTTTTCACAAGTCTTTTCCGACTTGCGACGCCATTACTAAGGACGGCTAAAACAATTCTTGGTAAGCACCGTCTAAAAAGCAGTGTTTCAGTCTTAAATGATGTGATACAGGGTCAAAATCTCAACACTCATTAGCATCACGTATGAGAGCAGCAGTTGGCAGCATTTTATAGGAAATGGGTTCCAGGATTCAGAAAGGTCAAGGTCGGGTTGAAAGATATAATTCTTCAATTCCTGCTCATTCTTCAGGCAAAAGACCGAGAGTTCACAGTCTGGACACCTTCCTGCTGAGCAAAAATAGTAGAAGACAGAAAGCAATTCGCTCAGCAACTTTAAAAAAGTCGCTGAGGAGAAAGAAGAATAGGAAGAAGTCAAAGAGAACTTTACACACTCGTCCTTTATCATCTGTATTTGCCTAAAGCATTACCATGGCAGCTATGATACCCGAGCACAGCTCAGAATATGTAAATAGTGACTTAGATATTTTCTCAATTCCCCATGCAAGTGGCCAACAAGAGAAGAGACATGTGGTGGGTTACCAACCGACCGCCATCATAAACCAAGATGGCCCGATTGAAATTTTGTTCCCAGATTAACGGACTTTTACATCGACCTAGATCAAATGACAATCAATTTAGAAGTCGTTATCACTAAAGGAGATGCACCAATTCACCCTGGTGATAAAACAGGTCCCATTAAACTTATCCTTCACTCGTTATTCTCCCAAGTCGATTGTTATTTAGGCGACACACTCGTTAGTCATAGCAATAACTTATACCCATATAGAGCTTATTTAGAAACTCTTCTGAATTATGGTCGGGCAGTTAAATCAAT
Source organism: Rhysida immarginata (assembly GCA_023313115.1). Lineage (NCBI taxonomy): Eukaryota > Metazoa > Arthropoda > Chilopoda > Scolopendromorpha > Scolopendridae > Rhysida > Rhysida immarginata. Next base: position 589,802 of record JAHWFO010020224.1, read on the forward strand.
TCAGTTAACGACATCCAGATTATATAAAGTCACAACTGGGAAAATGAATAATATCGATGATGCAAATACTGGTTTTAAATCACGCAATGGTCTTGCACATAATGGAGTCTACTAATTAGAAGGACATATACATCTGGATATATTTTGTCAGAGCCGTTTGCTGTTAAACTTACTGGACGTCTAAGATTTTGCCTAAGATTATACAGAAGTAAACCTGCCTTTGCTCTAATGTCAGACTCAGCCAACCCTGACTACAGAATTTCAATTCGAAAAGCTACACTTAATGTGGAATGCATTAAAGTCAACACAACTACGTTAATAGCACATGCGAAGACACTGCAAACAACCAATGTATATTATCTGATTAGCAGAGTGGAAATGCGTTCATCAAATATCGCAGCAGGAACAAGAAATCACGTGATACAAAATTTAATTACATATCAACTGCCTACCCGATTAATTTTCGCATTCGTAACTAGTGAAGCAAAAAACGGAGCTTATAAAGTAATCCATTTCACTTTCCACATCTCAACCTGTCATATTTCTCACTAGCGCTTGATAGTCAAGCTCTTCCGACTCATCCTCTGATGCCTGGATTCGGTGAGGGGTCGTACATACGTGAGTTTGTTCATTCGTTGAAGGCACTTGGTCTGTGGAAGGAAGACAAAGACGTTGATGTGACTCAGGCTGAATATGGTGCTGGTTATACTTTCATTGCCTATGATTTAAGTGGAAATCGTCATTATTATGCAGAACATTTTAATTTGATACGTAACGGTACACTTAGTGCATGCACTTGAAGTACATTTTGCCCAACTTCTGACGGAATCCGTGAACATCATTGCCTACTGTCAATATCAGAACTTACTCGAAATCAGTAAAGACCATTCTGTAACTTTTGATTATACAAATTAAAGCTCTATGGATACAGCACAAATTTGGCAGGCATTAGAGAGAGACCCGGGTACAAAACCTAGAGCCAGAGGCGTGTTTCCAGCGTATGTCGTCACTTATCTTAAGCCAGTCTACCCGTCTTTAGTTATAGCTAATACTGATGATTCTACAAAACCTGGCAGCCATTGGTTGCGTTTTTTTATACATAAACCAGCGTTAGCTTATTACTTTGATTCGTTTGGTCACAAACCGCCTGTCCAATTCCACAATTTAATGTATAGACAGGCTGAAAATTGGATCTACAATTCGAAATTAGTACAACATCCATCTGAAGCTACATGCAGTTATCATTGTTTGCATTTTCTAAAATTTGCTGCAAAAGGTCATTCGATGCATGATATCATCAACTGTACTTATTCAGACGAACTATTTCTGAATGATTTCATCATAAAATGTGAATTAATTTACGATGAAATTAGCAATACATGTAATAATAATAATAATATATGTCTAAATGTTAAATGGAGTTATAGTTGTTGCCCCTTAAAAATATACCCTGACTATGTTTAATTTTTGTATTCCTTTATAACCTGCATTTATTCTGTATTCCTTATTCCCTGAATAAAATTTTAAATATACAATATTTCATTTGTATGTGTTATTTAATGGTTTTAATTTAATTAAATAAAAAATATTTTTAAATAAAATAAATTTTTCAAACAGTTAATTAAATTATTAATTGATAAGCAAATAAACTGAATAAAATAATTATTTTAAATTTTGTAATGAATTAAATAAAATAATCACATAGGCAAAAGATTTCTTTCATTTAAATTACAATTTTTATTCAGAATTTTATATTTTAAAAATTTAATGGAATCATTATAATTTTTTGCATTAGTTTTAAAAAATATTACAATTATTTGTATGGTATCCAACAAATTCCGGGTTCGTCATTGTATCTTTGTTTAATTTTTGAGCTGTTAATTCTTCTCCAGCCCATCCCCTCTTGTGAATGACACAGCGGATTTGCAATTAATTCTCTTGGAACAGCCATCACCTGAAGCACTTTTATAAAATATCTTTGTCCAATAGTAGGGTCCTTCTGATTGGTAGACGGGGAGACTGCATCATCGATCAAGTTTAAAATACGTGAACCCTGTAGCTGCTACCCGCCTATTTTTACTGCTCCATGTGAATCCCAGCCTGTAAATTCAGGAAAGTTATGTAAAAATTTATATAAGCGCTTTTGTCGCGACGTTTGTGCTAGGAGCACAGATAATGGTTTATCATCATCATCGTCAAATTCAAAGCTTGTTTTTTTTAAATCCTGATGGCGTTCACTGGAAATTAGGCTTGTAAAAGAGTTGTTCAGGAATTCGGTTCGGCGGCGAATCAGGTGAAGACGATAATGGAGACTGGGCTTGTTCAGGGTGAGCTTTTTTTTGTTGTTAGATTCTGTTCTTTCTGGTTGGCATCTTCACGCTTCTTTTCGTACAGATATTTCTGTAAGGTGTCGAGATAATATTCTAGTTTTTGATGTGCGTTCATATGATCAGAATTTAAAATTTCGTTCAGCAGCTTTTCTCCAATAGCTTTTCTCGCTCTGACGTCTTTGTTTCATAGCAGTCGCCATGTGGTTTTGGTGTACTCATAGTAATAGTTGTTGATAAATGATTTATTAATCTCTGGTATCCATGCCAAGGTAATAATACGTATTTCTGCATGTTTTAACATATTAATTTATTTAATATCGGTCCTGTAAGGCTGCCTAATAACAATGGCAATAAGAATCCACCACCTTGTTGAATCAGATAAGCTTTTTTAGAACGTAATGAAATTTGTTTATGTGCTAGGCCTTTTATCTTCCTCAAAATCTTTCTTGATTGCGGTGTCCACGTGACTTTATGATGTAAGATGTTATGGCAAATTTCACAAAGAGATTTTACTTAATTTAATGATGCATGCTGTATTAATTTCTTCCGTTGTTTAGTGTTGGCATCTGTTAGTGCCCCTAGGAAATGATGCTTTTTAATTAATGGAATCATGACTGTTTACTCCCAGCGAATGCTTGTTGAAAAATGATTGGCAATGCATTTTAAACATGCGTTTTATTTGCATATACGATAATTGGTTTTTCATGCGGGAAAATATTGCTTCGTAGTCTAATTATGTCGGGACAGCTTTGTGTTAAATCTAATAATAAATAACTATTATTATGTTCTTGCATTGCATCTTTAAATGCTTCTATAAGTAAGGATCCGTACCCTATTTGCGAAGCAAGAGTTCGTATCTGTCCGACATCTCGAGGCGATTTTAACTGAAATATGAATTGAGTATTTAAACTTTGGTACGAATGATTTTTGATTGTGCGAATAGATTTTGAGTTAATAATAAAACTGAGAATTTCAGATGATGACTGTAGCTTGTATAAATCTTTTCGATAATTTCAGCATTTTTTATCTCATTTAATAAGTCATCCAATATTAACAGTGCATGTTCGGGTATTCGTTCGTGAATCATTTTCTCATCGGGAATCCCTGCATGAAATGTAATATTGGATAGATTTAAATTTTTCAAAACAGGTGGGATTAATGCTCCGTAGTAGTATATTATTTCTGTGGGAGGTGGGTCCATCATTTCATCTCTATATTTTAACATATTTGATGTGAGGGTCGTCTTACCGCTCCCAGAACAGCCGGCTATCAAAGCTGAAAAGTATTGCGTGAACTTTACCGAGGTAGTTATCTCCATGCTGGAAATAAACGAACACGGAGGAAAGTTCCTTCTGTTGCTTACAATTCTTTAGACTTTTATTAAATGACACGAATATTACTTTTGAATTGAATTTATCTTTAAATTTTTTTTACTTAATACTGTTTATTAATATATAATAAGTTATAAAAACTTTTATTTTGAATTTTAACCTTTTTAAAATTTATAAAGAATGCAAATGATGAGTGAACAACTGAATATAATATTTATTATGAAAATTAAATAATTTGATAAAATATAAACATTAGAATGGTAAAAATTTATTATAATAAATTAAATAATTATCTAAAATATAAATATTTTAACACAAAAAATTAAATACAGTTGCTAAGTGAATAAATACAAACATTGGATAATAGAATATAATATTTGATATGAAAATTATTAATGAGATAAAATATAAATATTTTAATACAAAAAATTGAATACAGATGCTAAGTGAATAAAATACAAACACTGGGTAATAGAATATAATATTTATTAAGAAAGTTAAATAATGAGCTAAAATACAAATATTTTAGTATAAAAAAATTAACTACAGTTGCTAAGTGAATAAATTACAAACATTGGGTAATAAAATAAATGAATATAAATATTATTAATGGGGTATAGAATAGTTACAATAAGCTATTTGGAATTTTAAAAATAAGTATATTCATAAGGGTAATTAATACTAAGGTCTCCATCTCTTAAAAAACCTTTTCTCATTGGTGGTACAGTAAGTTTTTAGCATAGGTTTGTTAAAAATTGTGGCATTATTTTTATTTTGCACTAGGTTAAATGAAACGGGGACTTGGAGGGAGGAGGACTTACTGATGCCTTGTACGAGCTCTTTGATTGCAGCTGGTATTAGAAACTCGTTTGCACTACATGTGAGCGTCACGCCCTTTACTTTAAGTTTGGTCGTGCCGTTCGGGTAATGTAAACAATAATTCTTGGCACCAGCTACAACCAATTTTTTAATGTATACATTAGGCACAAATTTTGAAACCACTTCATCAATCATCTCTCCTAAATTACTCTCTCTGGGAATTAATTCTTGGCCGAATTCCTCGAGAAAAATCACACTATCCGTATCAGAATATTTTAAATTTTTACCAATTTTGCTCATTACGCGATACAATTCCATCCTTCCATAGCACGTAACAAATGATGCAATATTTGCATTCCCTTTCAAGTGCATAGTAGGATGGGTTGATTTATACATCATGAGTAAAATTTCCCCTGAGACGATGTCTAAGTCTGTGACTTCGAGAGAGAGCATATTGAATAGCTGGTTAAACTCTGCATATTTATCAACAAAGACTGGAGGGTGTTTTTTGTCTTCATCAAGGCCAAGAAAAATCCAAATATTATTAAGGGTTAATTTACATATGCTACGCAGGCTGGGTTTTTTTTTAAAATTGTCAGGATCCAACGCGATCCCCTCTCACTCAATTCAACTATTTCAATTCAAACGGATTTCAAAGTTTTATCCGCAGTTTTAGACAAAATTTATGGCTTGAAAAAAAATCCAGTGTAAGGAAAGCTAAAGCTTATACGTCGTACGCACTCACTCTAGTACAGATTCGAAAAAATACCGTAAGGAAGGGGCTAGGTGCTTACATCTGTCAATTGCGTCGGTGTATAAGGTCAGCCCCCTAATTGTACAGTATCAACCATGAGCCAGAGATTGTGCCTCTAATGTGAGGTTAAAGATTTACAGTCATAGTACCACTGCCTAAAAGCAGAATTTTGGATGTCTGTGGCTGAATGAGTGGTTAAGGTTTAATATGAAACCCACATTTTAATTTATCCGCATTCAGGCATAGCCCAGAAAAGGATCAAATAAAGATGGACTCAAGTTCTTTGGTGTAACGAGATAATAAATAAATTTATTCATATAAGGAACATTTTAAAAGTAATGATATTTAAATAACCTTCAACCTCTCTACCAGGGTCGGAAAGAATTGGGTAAATAATTAAAACAATTGACTTAGTCATAGCAAAAGAATCTCAATAAAATTGGCATCAAGTAAACTGCAGAAAATAATCATTATAAAAGTAACTCATGAAATGTACGCCTCAAAAGATAAAACAATCTTTAAATTTACGCATGGCTTTAGCAAATGGAAACTCAGTTAAATAAACAATTGAGTCAAGTAGAATATAATAACGGCAATCAAACCCCATAAAAATGTAATGGCAAAGAAAAACGCTTTAAAATGGCCAGGGACTGAAAATCAAGTTCTAGAACTCACGGACTCAAAACAGAACAGCAACATCAGCATTGTGGTGGCTGGACAACAGGCATGGCAGGACATATCTTTGGTCATCTCAGGTCGTCAACTTCGTTCATCTGAACTTGGATATGGCGGCAAGGCATCTCAGGAAAAGGTCATGAGACAAAGACTAACTGATAAGTTATGGGACAAAAGCATTGTTAACGCGGGGGCACTGCGATAGCAATGAACATTACAGAAACCTCGTTAAATCAAGCAAAAACAAAAGAACAACTGGTTTCACCAACTTAAAATAAGAAAACGTTAACCAAAGGAAATTTTGGTGTTCCCTCCCATGCAGGCTGTGCGTAGCTGGTCATTTGGAAGCAGTGGGATCTGCAGCCAACCGAGAAACTAAGTCCCAGTCATCGACACTTATGCCCGTGACAGCCTACACGAATCAGAAAGCCGCTGGAACGTCTTGGCGGTGCAAGAACCAAAATCATTCTCTCAGATCGAGAAAAGTCAAGTTTCCTCGTACGAACGGGATTCGAACATCCTACCAATGAGCAATCGGGTGACGTCATGCGGGTCATCCAAGATCCTCAAAGCCTGGGTCAACCAGATTTATTCACCTGGACATCTAGAACCCTGGACTCAGGCGCATAACAGACGTGTGGCCACCTGCTAGAATCTAGAAGGTTCCAGAGAAATGCCAAAAGGCAATAAGGCTGTCAACGAAGATCCAAAATAGTCATGGGTGGGGGAGGAAAGAATCTTATATTTTAAGCATAACCAAGCACCCAATCTATCGGCTTAACCTGCATTTAATAGGGCTGGACAATATCAAAAGACATTGATACGACAAGAAGAGAAAGGGAGCAAACGCTCCTTTCCCAGTAACACTGGCTAAATTGCCTAAGAAAGAGGAAGCAACCATTAGTCGTGCTTCACTCAAAGCCATAAAATTTCTCAGCAACTGAACAAAGAGATCTCAAAGGATCTCGATTAAAATTCTAACTTTCTCCAAAATACAGAGAGCTCAACTCGTTTTAGAAAACGTTCAAAAGAATATCAGATGCATCCTTCTATAGCATAAACTACTGTTTGTAAACGTCACCAGAAAAACTAGTTCAGTAAATGTCCCAAATGCATAATAAATAATTAAATATGCATGAATGAATTATAAATTATTCGTAATGATTATTAATATCCGGTAAGGTCTGAACCTTTACAGGACCATAAGGCAAATTTTTTATCAAAAATTCTTCCTTCCCCTCCCATCTAGAGTTTTAACATCAAAAAGACAAAGCCATCTATTTATTTAATGTAAAAAAATTAAAGGATCACATTCAGGCAGGCCCATACGAGGACCACCTACCATACTATTCTGTTATATACGTAACCCCCCCTTCTACAAAAATAATGCGCCACCTCCCTCGAAATAAAATCCTGGGTACGATATTGGTTTCAGGATGACTTCTTTCAATTGCTTTCAATATCCTGCGTTCAATTTTTATTTTTTTATTTTTTTCCATAGCTCTTGTGTCTCGTCCTTCTTTTCTTCTACATCCATTATTTATTTATTACTTATTTTCTTTATTATCGTATACAGCATTATAGAATTTTATTACACAGTTAAAAAAAATAACTTTATGACTCTTGATTAATTAAAGTTTTTAAAAATGTAAGCAAAAGTTAATGATAAACTATCCGGTAAAAATTTTTCATATTTTAATATAAAAATGTGAATATCATTTTAATCAATAGCCTACTTTAAGATCATCGCTCATTATTTAATAAATTCCTAAAATCATGCTTTTTTTATTTATTCCAACAATGAAAATATGATTTTTTTAATTCCATGTATTTAGTCAAAAAGAAAATTTTAAAAGATTTCAACAACTAAAATTTTTAAAATTTCTCAATTCAATTAATGATTAAAGAAAAATAATTGGATGTTCTATGAGGATTTTATACACGCCATACCTCAGATGTTTAAATTATTGTTGAAAAAATAGGAAAGAAAATTCCACAGCCTGGGATCGAACCAGGAACCTTCTGCTCACTGTGCAGATGCGCCAGCCAATTGCACCACTGCGGACATGGAAGCATTATGCTATCTACATGCCTTTAGGGCTTGCTGGAGCAGTACGCAGTTTGCAGGCTGGGACTATCTTTCCTACTGGCGTAATAATCGTTAAAGGATAATAATTGGATGTTCTATGAGGATTTTATACACGCCACACCTCAGATGTTTAAATTATTGATGAAAAAATAGGAAAGAAAATTCCACAGCCTGGGATCGAACCAGGAATCTTCTGCTCACCGTGCAAATGCGCCAGCCAACTGCGCTACTGCGGACATGGAAGCATCACGCTATCTACATGCCCTTAGGGCTGGCTGGAGCAGTACCCAGTTTGCAGGCTGGGTCTATCTTTCCTGCTGGCGTAATAATCGTTAAAGAATAATAATTGGATGCTCTATGAGGATTTTATACACGCCATATCTCATAACTGGGTACTGTTCCAGCCAGCCCTAAGGGCATGTAGATAGCGTAATACTTCCATGTCCGCAGTAGCGCAGTTGGCTGGCACATTTGCATGGTGAGCAGAAGGTTCCTGGTTCGATCCCAGGCTGTGGAATTTTCCTTCCTATTTTTTCATCAATAATTTAAACATCTGAGGTGTGGTGTGTATAAAATCCTCATAGAACATGCAATTATTATTGTTTAACAATTATTACGCCAGTAGGAAAGATAGTCCCAGCCTGCAAACTGCGTACTGCTCCAGCTAACCCTAAAGGCATGTAGATAGCATAATGCTTCCATGTCCGCCGTGGCGCAATTGGCTGGCGCATCTGCACAGTGAGCAGAAGGTTCCTGGTTCGAACCCAGGCTGTGGAATTTTCTTTCCTATTTTCTCATCAATATTTCAATTAATGATTTAAGTTTAATTTATCATTTGAGTATCAAATTAAATGAGGAAATATCTAACTGTAAAAAATTATGCCCAAATTAAATGAGGAAGTATCTAACTGTAAAAAATTATGCCCTTTCGAGCTTGAAAGGGAGGGGTGATAAAAAGACAAAAATTTGGAATCTGACTTTGTGCTCATGTGTAGAAAACTGTGCCTCGCAAAGCTTTCGGAGCCAGATGCCTGTAGCGAGGTGTCTTGTAACGAAATGTCGGTATTCTGACCTGTTTCGTGTTATGCTAGCTATTTCAGCAGCGATGGGCAGGCCTGAAATAATAATAGTAGGCACTGCCCCGGATAAAGAAGAACTAAAAATGGCCCTGAATAAGCCGCTAAAATGGGGTGGGCGGGGGGCCCAATAGAAGTGATAGATCTTAAACTCTTGCCCATCAAATAAATTTAAAAAAGCAATCCCTGATAAATAAAACAATTTATCAGTACTACTTTATTATTAAAATTTAGTAATAATGTATCATATAATAATCCTGGCCCTTTACTTCTTCTCATTATTTAGTTACCTAACAAACCTCATTTTTATTTTTTGCCTTCACCAAGGATTCTATCCGAAACGTCAGCTTTTTTCTTCCAGGGTCTTTCTATTCTGTGTCCTATATGCTTTTATTACAGGGTTTTGTTTCTCGTCCTTTTTTTCTTCTACATCCATCATTAACAAAAACTAAATTTTTTAACACTTTTATGCGCCACCATGAAAATACACGGTTATGGCGGTTAGAATGTTTATATGCATACATTTTCAGTTTACAATGCATTATATTCAAGTCATAGATGCACATTTTTTAAGTAGGAAATGATTCTCCTTTAAAATATAATCTTTATTTTTAAATAAACAATTTCTCTTGTCTTTTTTAAAACAGTGTCCATATTTATAAAATTAAAAATTATAATTTTCCAAAAAATAGCGAAAAATTTATTTGGGTAGCATTAGGCCCTCTGCAAATATGCTTTGTCGTGCGTGACATGGGTCGCTCCTTGGGCACTGCGCATGCATTGGCGTTGCTCTATGTCGCTACTTGTCGCCTGATCATGACCTCGTTTTTGCTCTTGGTCGCGCTTAGGGATGGACGATACGATAACGATATATCGATTTCAACAATATTCATTATCCGATATCGTCGATATTTTTCGATATTTTTCACTTCTGATATATCGCGATATGATATTTCAAATTGAAATATTCGGCGATATTATATCGATTGTACTTCGATGGTAAATGGTTGGTCAGTCAGTCACTAGAAGAGAAGACCAATGGAAGACCATCATATCAACTGTTCTTTTACTGGACACAGTAGCCAATCCGATTTCGACATTTGATGCCATTAAGGAAGTAACAACAGTGCTGAAGCCAATAAACAAGGTATTGATGATTTTACATAGTTTCCATGTAGCCATTATGAAAACTTTGTTACCATATTTCTGATTTATTTAGTTACATCTGTTCCAAGTGAAAGATTATTTTCATATGCTGGTAACATCATGACATGTGACAGAAACAGGCTGAACAGCAATTCAATGAAATTTTTATCATTCTTGCAGTCACTAAACAAAAGTTATTGGAAATAAAAAATGCATTTAAAAAACCTTAAACCAATTTCATAAATAAATTTTAAGAGTATGTCGTAAATATTGGAGTATATCGTAAATATCGGCGATATTCTTGGCGATATATTGCATATATTATTATCGTTATCGTATCATATTTTCGGCTATCATCCATCCCTATATCGATACGCGTGCTATGGAAAAAAATGGTTTTCAGGCGACGTCGCCCCTGCTGAGCTAAATTCAGTGGAAGCAACCAGCGACTAGCGAGAACATCCTTGATGGCTTATCAAAACAAAACATCAAATTCCTCCCTAGAAAAAAATACTGAAAAAAATACCGTGGACGACAGAGAAATGGCATATTGTTAATAATTCTGATAATTGTAGTAATTCAAAATTATACAAAAAAGTATAACTTGGTCAATTATCTGAGAAAGTAAAACTTGGGCAAATGTCCACAAATGAAACTAAAACTAAAGAGGTATGTGGATAATCATTATAAAGTGTAAAGAAAGGCTCTTTTACCACAACCAATGTAATGAAGAAAATAACAAAAACAAAAATAACAGAATAATACAACCTGGAAGCGCTTTTCGAAAGCAAAGCTCTCATCATTTGGCAGGAACCAAGGAGAACACGTGAAAACCCCAAAGTGAACTGATTAGAAACGACAGTCGACAATCGAACAGTGTAGTGTATCGGTATTCGTGTGGAACTTGAAGGATAGGTTCCATAATCTCAGTCTTCATAATCATATTCCAAAGGAAATAGACTGAACTAGAAAAGAAGCCTGATGTACCCACAAAGGTCGTCCAAAGTATGAAAGAAGAAAACTGCCTCCTCTTGGTGGAGGGAAATTTGATTGACAATTGTCTGAACTAGGAGTATATCACATAGTAATCCACAAAAAAACAAAAAACTTATGAACCCAGTAATCCGGGAAGATGACATTATCAAATGTCATCAAAATTGACATCAAGGATATGTCTTGGATTACGATGCCTTTGTCTATGTAGAGAATGTTTTAGAATGCCAGAGACTGGATCATTATCATGATTTACCATAATAGGCAGCACGGTTTTCATGAGCTCTTGAACATATTTCCCGACATGGGTCATATCGAAATCATTATGAATGGAGTAATTGCGAGCAGTTCTCCTAACTAATTGTGCAATAGTCCTTATCGTAATGTTCTGGAAAGTTTGGAGTTCCTTCCATCTTGTCTTGCAAATTGTAGCCCAGACGCGCATGCCATATAGCAAGATGACATGAACAATTATTATGTATAACAGTTGTTTGTTATCAACGCTGAGGGCATTTTATGACCCAACAGAGAAATTAAGCTAAACTTTGCATTTTTGGCCTTGTTCATCGCATAAGTCACATGCATATTCCATGATAGTTTAGAATCAATAACAACGCCAAGGTATCTATAATTATCAACCCATTCCAAGTATTTGCCATATAACCTTATGGAGTCAAGATTTCTCTTTTTCTTCCTAGTGATAAACATTGCTTTGCATTTGTCAACATTCAGTTTTAATCGCCTCCTTGCTAAACCAGATTTCACATTCTTTAAGGGCTTTCTGCAAACGTGATACAACGACACTAGGCTGGCGTGACCATGTCAGTATAGCAGCATCATCCGCATAAAAATATAGCTTGCAGTAAGAGAGTTCGGGGAAGTCACGTATATAGTAATTGAACAGAAGTGGCCCCAGCACTGATCCTTGTGGGACACCGCCATTTATCTCACGGGTAATAGATAATTCATCTCCAACTCCGCCCCGAAAAGACCTGTTGGACAGAAACGAGTGAACTAGACTAATTAAATCATGTGGGGAAACCATCAGTTATCATTTTATAAATAAGGCTTTCATGGCAGACCTGATCAAAAGCTTTATGAACATCTTAGAAGATGACGCCACAATACATCAAAAGATTAAGGGGAGAGTTAACATTCGCTGTAAGTCTCCAAACTTGGAGCTGGCAAGAATGTTTCACCCGAAAACCAAATTGTTCTCTCCAAGACTTTGGATATAGAAGACAGCAAACTGATGGGCCTGTAGCTTACAGGGTTTGCAAGATTTTGACTGGGTTTAGGAATACTTAGGACAACAGACTGTTTCTATGTATCCGGAAAGTAACAGTTATCCCAACAGTCGTTTATAATTTTAGTGATATCAACAGTTACATTTTGCGGTAAATTTTTAAAGGCATTGTTTTTAATAGTGTCTTTCCCTGGTGCCTTCTTTTTCTTGAGTTTCTTAAAGCAATTTTGAATTTCAGCTACCTGTATATTATGTTTGGCCACATGATGGCTCTTGTTGTAATACTTTGTTATGCTGCTTTCTACCATATTGGATATTTATAGTCCTTTTGGACGATCATCCTTTGGAGTTACAAATTGTTGTTTAAGCAAATCAGCAATAAGCTGTGCTTTGTCTAGGTCATTAGTTATAAAATATCCATTGGTGTCTAACAGCGGTGGTATGTTCATAGCGTTTTTGTTTTGTAAGGGTCGAAGCATGCAGCAGATAGAATTGTCCTGAGTTGACAAACTCTTCACCTTCTCATTCCATCTCTCGTTACGAATTTTCTTTACTTCCTCATGTACTCTTCTCGTAAGTCGATTATATTTGGTTTTAAGCCAAGGCTCTCGTGTTCGGAGCCATTGCCTCCTTGCCCTCTCTCTTTGATCCATTAGATACTTGAATGCTGGAGTAAGATCAAGATGATCAGGCCGTTTCACGTCTACTGGAGAAGCACAAGCATTGATGGCATCAGCCATACGTGTAGTGACTGTAGCGTCCCCACCCCCACTATGTATATCATATAGTCGTCAGACTT